>OX359250.1:8454711-8542255 GCA_947179485.1 Allacma fusca
ACGAATATTGTAAAAGTAAAAATAAAAATTGGGAAGAGTACTGAAAAGTAATTATATGCTTTATCGTAGAGGTGCCATCGTTGGAATCAAGTTGCCGGAATCCGGTTGAAAACATTTGTATAATTAAAAAAACATTAAACGGATTTTAATATGAAGTTTCCACTGACATGGATTGGAGGAATAAGTACAAAAGTTAAAAATTTCCTATTTGTCTGTTAAGTACTTCTGCAGTATTAAAAATGCTTTGCACACGCGAAACCACTAATTTTGTAGAAATTGTAAGGCAAATTACAAATTTCAAAATTTATCATTTTTTGTTTCATGTTTAGAAAACTACGGTACTAAAGTTCATTTAAATATTTTAAAATTTCAATTTTTTTTAAATTCAGGAAATGTGGTTTAGACAAAACTGTGGCACCCCTGCGAAAAAGCCCATACTGTTTCATACTCTAAGTTTTACATATTTACGTTACATATGTACAATGTCCAACTATCTGTAATTGCAGCGTTGGTTACTGTTAACCCTACATACAATTGTCAATTCCTAACCTAAAATTCGTTAATATGCTCATTTAGCTGATTATATTGTTGGTAGAAGTAGCAGAGTACAGGTATAGGGAAAACCGTTTGACAAAAAGCTTCAACTTTTTGGAGGTGGGTACGTGATACTTGTAATTTCCCATGTTAAATGCCATTTAAAATTTCCAGTTTTAAATTTCGGGACAAATTGACTTCGCGCTAATTTTTTTAAAAAAACTATAAAGTATTTATCAGGTGGCAGGTGTGACTAGTAGTACTCAGGGTATGAGCAAACTAGTTTTGGTGGAAATTCGAAAATCTGGAGGGGGCACCAAAAAATGTTTACTTGTTAGTGGAACTGGCAGTCTGAGAGTAGCGGCTGAATTTTCGGCACGAACCTTGGGGTATTCAGTTGTGTACTCTTCAGATCCAACGTGGGGTACGTTGCATTCGCATTTGAAAGCATCTAAGCCCGTATAATAATAACTTATTCAGGTCGATAATTGATCACAGCCATTACAACCTTACATAGATACAAAAATGAATTTTTAATATTTTTTAATCATAAGTCAAATCAAAGTAAAATTCTCGAAATAACCTTAGGTACATGTCACCAAAGCAAGTAAAGTTTTAAAAAGTTACTTGCAGTCACGTGTAGTATTTAAGCCCATATGATAATACCATTATATGTAAGGAGAGATTTTAAGTGTATCTATCATAGATACTTTAAAGGGATTAATGTGTCCATTCAATTTAATTTGTTTAACGTGGTTGTGTAATAACAAAAAGTACTGATTTCATTACTGGTAACTTACCAGATATTACAAGTTCAAATATTAGGAATACATAGTATAGGTTAGAATAGAATTAGGTATAGAACATGCATGATGAGGAGTTGGAGATCTTATCTCATCATCTGTTTTGTGAAGTACAGAGAACCATAAACTTGTGTTCCTAAATGCGGACTTTCAAGAATATCATAGCTATCGCTACTGGGATGACAAAACTAAGGGTCTGGGCTGGGCATTGACGGAATATTAAAGGATTTGCAAGCTGCTCCTGAGAACGCGGCCATAATTTTGCACAGGGTTGGTTTGGTTTAAACCAAATGATTTAAACCATGGTTTAAACCATGGTTTAAACCAAACGGTTTTTTTATAAAAACCAATGGTTTAAACCAAACACCTAAAATTTTAATATTTTCCATCCAAAATGCTTATATTTCGTCGTGCACAAAACTTGTGCAGTTACTGTGATATTGTGTAGTTAAACTTTAGTGAAGTAAATAATACTATTAGCTTTTAGTCTTGTACATTTAGAAATTCGGAATCGTTTGTAAAATTAAAAATACCAAACTTGTGTTTATGCTGCAAAGTTATCATTAAAATTATATCTAAAATTATTAAATATTTAATGCTTAGTGATACTTACTGAGTTTGGGAAATAAGTAAATTTGTTCAAATTCGTATGTTTTTGCATATTAATGAATGTTTTGGATTGAAAATTTATTTAAACCAAAAAAACCCGGTTTAAACCAAAAAAACCTGGTTGTTTGGTTTTTTTCAAAAAAACCAAAAAAAAAACCAACCCTGATTTTGCATGCCTCTCACGTGCTCACAATCCTACAGGAGTTGACCCGAAAAAAGAACAATGGGAACAGATTGCCAAAGTTGTCAAGGAGAACAATCTATTTCCCCTTTTCGACTCTGCTTACCAAAGGTTTGCTTCGGGAGACCTAGATAATGATGCTTGGGCAGTTAGATACTTTGTAGAACAGAATTTCGAATTGCTCTGCTGCCAGTCCTTTGCCAATAACTTTGGATTGTACAGTAAGTTTCAAAAGCTACTTTTAGGTAATCCCATCGGTGCAAGTCGATCTCAACACTATAACGGCCATTTGATGGAGTCTGTGGTATACAAATTGCGCGCTCTACTGTTAAATTAAGGGCGCAAGATTTAGGGATACAATAAGTCTCGACGACTGGGCTTGATTCGTAAAAAGCCGTTTAGCCATTTCACTATACAGCAAGCTACTATGTAGTATACTATTTTACTATATATAGCCAAGCAAGCCGGTGGTATATACAGCAAACATGCCGAGAAGCACAGCGAGCTGAAACTGAAAGCTGAAACTGTCGCAGAGGAGAGCTTTTTCAGCTCGCTGTGCTCAACTGTGTGCTGTGCGGTGATGGGCGTTTCAGCAAGCGCTATTCTATTCTACTTTATTGTATTTTTCAATAGTTGCAGCCTCTATGACACTTTACTCTACCAGCGGTTTTGGATAGAATAGAGGACCTCTACTGCTATTATATTTAGCTGACTTGCTAGCTATTATTCTACTCTATTATGTGTTAAAGTGATTGTCGCTACTCTACCTCTACTCTACTCTCTAAATTTTTTTTCGGTTCCGCTAGCTACCACTATCTCTACCAAACAAAATACAGTATTTACAGAGAAATTCATGGTGTTTTAGAATAAAGTAGCAGAATGTAATGTAAACAGTAATGAAGTTAGAACCAATAGTCCTCACTTGTACCAGAGCTTCTGTTGGGGACAAAATTCTTGTCCCGTCCCCGTCCCGATATTTTTTCAAAACCTTTGTCCCCAGTCCCGTCCCGACAATCGGGACACGGTGACAAAAACGTTGTCCCCGGCCCCGTCCCGAAAGTCGGGACATGGGGACAAAAACCTAGTCCCCGTCCCGTCCGCAAAATTTTTAAAAAAACGTTGTCCCCGTCCCGTTCCCAAAATGTTTAAAAACATTGTCCCCGGTCCCGAAAATTTGGGCATGTGAATAAAATTCCTGTACCGTCCCGATAATTACTAAAAACAGTCACCGAAAATCGGAACATGAGGAAAATTTCGTACAAAAAATATTTGTACTAAAGACAAAAAACGCTTTTATAGAATCGTGGCTCCAAGACTCTTCCTTAACTTTTTGAGCAACAAGCTTCATTTTCTACAACCTAAAATCGAATGTCTTACATTCGGTGAAATATTGTTCACAGAATAGTTTACTCATGAGCATTAAAGCTGAAACGTTATCCTTGTTCTGCTATGCTTGCTCGTCCCGTCCCGGTATATATAGGACCACACAGCATGTCCCGTCTAGTACTCGGAACAGTTCAGTTCGATTCAAAATTTGCAGTTCAGTTCAGTTTGAGCAGTGAACTGAAACGAAAATTCGGTTTCGGTTCAGTTCAAGCAAAAACAGTTCAGTTCAGTTCAGTTTTACCTGATGAACTGAACTGAATCGGTGAATCAAACAATTCAGTCGCAGTGTTTGGTAAACAATAATAATTGCGGGTGTACACACATAAAGATCCGAATTTAGTCATTTTTTCCCTCTAAACCTGTTCCTAATCGCATTCACCATAGCAAACAGTGCACTGGAGAATGCACAAATGATATGCTCTTGATGATGGTAATGTACACTGGAATGGCCCTGGTTCATAATCAACGTTTAGTAATCCGTAATAGATTGCTTCCTTTTAGCATTACATCTTTGGGCGAATTCAGTATCTACATTTTCCTTAGGATTCGTACCATCGTAATCAAACCAGAATTTTAAGTACTTGTTGAAGTTTTAAAGAAAATAGTTAGTGCGAAATGCAACTTCTTTAGCCCCATGTTTGGTCCGGCAACAGCAATGTCCCATATAATTATTAAAAAAACATTTTTGAAATAATAAAGTAATTAAAAAACTGTTGGTTATTCGTTAAATAACTATACATGGGAATGACAGATAAGATATGTACGTTGGTGGCGACATTTCCAGCAAGGAGCCCGTTTGCAAACTGTTTGAACTGCAGTTTGCATTATACGGTTCAGTTCGATTCAAATACTGAATACTTTACAAATTATTAGAACTGGCCACAAATGTTTTTGAATGAGCGCTTTGATTCTAGGAAAAGACGTGTTTCATAGTTGTATACAATATAACTAGGACGTCCTGATCTTAATCGTTAAACGTAAATCCTGACTTTACAGGCTGACAGTGGCTGGGAACTTAGACGATTTCTCGCTATGCCATACCAACCGTACTATTATTTACCAATGCATTTACATGATGAAACTAACTCTATGCTCATGACTCTGCGATTGAAAAAGCTCGCAGTGTTCACTAGCCTTTGATCTCATAAGTTCCAGGTCCTTATCAGTGCATGATAATGCTAAATTTACAACTCTCGATCAATCTGTTATCAGGAGTAGATTAATTATTACAAATTGAACTTGCAAGTTCAGTTCAATTGCGGTTATTTTCCACCTGGAAATTGCAAATGTCGGTGCAAGTGCAATTTCTGTCTACTTAAATTCCAATTACAAAACCATTAAACACTCGCAATTACCGGTTAAGCACAACTGAAAGTGCAAGAAATTCAATTACAATTACTGCAAAAAGTTGCAATTTTAAAATTACATATCAGTTTAATTACAAGTTGCCACCGTTTCAAATTTGAGCACAAAATTCCACAAAATGCCTTAATAAGTCATTCCACTCTAATAACTAATGTACATAATAATCACGAGAATTGCCTCAACGAGTGTAGTTACTGTACTTTACAATTTTACCGGTGATAGTGCAAAATGATCTAATTGAATTTTCGATTAGTACCAAAATGTTCCCATCTGCACAAAATTATAAAAAAGGTCAAATATTTTAAGAACTTGTTGTAAAAAAATGCGAAAGGATGAAATTTTACAATATCTAGCCTTGGAAGGCTTTAAGGAAGACAATTTTATTTGGGCATCTCCGTTTCATTATGCGTTGCATATTGATCATTTTACTTAATACAACTTGGTCAACATAGTGAAACAGTAATACTGAAAACAGTATATAATTGTGCTACTAATCAGAAATGCACGCACTGATAATTTTGCCTCTTCGCTGACAGTTTATACTGTATATCAGATCAAAGGCTAGTGTACACTGCGAGCTTTACACTGAAGCACACTGTGAGTCAGTAGCATAGAGCTTCATCATGGAAATGCATTGTTAAGTAATAGTACGGCTGGTTTGGTAAGGGAGCATACACAAATTACGTTACCCAAAAAGGTCGATATTTCAGACCCTCCTACCCCATCATCACCATTTGTCATTTATTGCTGAGTAAACTAACCCTGTACACAGATGATGTCACTACGTTAACAAACTTGCTGTCACGCCAGAATCAAAATTGTAATAGAAACGTTTGGTTCGGCCATTCGGCGCTTTGAATTCAGGAATGAATTTATCCTTTTATGTTGCCGTCATCGTAATACAAGAGAAAAATGTAAAGAACGTTCAAAAACGGCGGAAAATTTTGGTGCCGTCATCTTTGCAGATGTGAGCTCCACTACTATGTCATCAATGGTCACCAATTATTGCAACTACCTACCCACCCTGTGGGTGACGTAATTTGTGCACGCTCCCTAAAGTTCCCAGCCACTGCCAGCCTGTAAAGTCAGGATTTACGTCCTAGTACAAATCATATGGGTAATGAGCATCATGACAGTTACGAGGTCAACTTTGGTTATTCTGAGGTCGTGGGACTACTTTAAACCACTGAGTTCTACATGAGGTCATGTAACGAACTGGGATGCGTTAAGGTCAAGAGAAGATTGCGTGAGACGTTCTGGCTACCAGAGCTGCGTTCAAGTCAAGTAAATCTCAAACTTGACCCTGACAGTCAGGTAGATTTTTCAGACTGTCTTGAACTTGACGGTTCATGGTCAGACAATTACTTGAAAATTCATGGTCAAGTATTCAAGTACTTTTCGCGTAACTTGAACCTGGTCAAGTATAGCCGGGACAACTCTTGACTTGACCATGACTTGACCATGACCCGAACTTGAACTTGACTTGTCAAGTTTTTTAAAAATAGAAATAGCAAAATAGTATTCACACTTAAAATACAGCAACTACACCATTTATTATGATTTCTATTGATGAAGCAATAAATAAATAATCTGTTCAATACTCTTGATGTTTCTTACTGTATACAATTAATCGACTAAACCATAGCAAATTACAATATTATTCACAATTCGCAAGCTTATCCAAGAAAATTTTGAATAATTAAATCTCGATGATTAATTAATATATTAATTACATATATGAAGTAATACACTAGGAAATAGTATACTGAGTCAATGTATGGCTACTTCTGTTGAGAAGCAGTGTCAATAAAGTCTTTATATATATATTGCATTTTAGTTTTAGCCACCCTTCAGTCAGGAGAAACTATGAATAGTCCCTGCTAAGATACAAAGTATTTTAGTTGTAAGTAAATCACTTCCCATTGAATTTTACTATTAATAATAATTGCTTGCGCTAACATTCAAGTTTTGGTTGCTTCACTCAAAATATTCACAAACCCGCCCCGTCACCCTTTTAAGGAATTAATTCAGCGTCCGCCCTGTTAATGAAACAAACGGGCTTATATAGTTCAGTTGTTAACGTTGTACAAATGTTACAATATTAAGAACGAAAAGAGTACATGAATTTAAGTAACTTGATTCATTATCAATACATTTAATTTATACAACAATACAGTACTACAATTGAACTTTGTCTCGTTCATAGGTGCTGCTCCAAACCTTTTATATTCTTATTCTTTAGTTCACTAGTGCAACCGTGGCTTCCCAAGCGGATCTGGAGATATTGAGTAGTAACGCCAAAATATGTGTTTTAGACGAACATGCATGGGTATGGAGTCTCGGAGTAAAGAACGATTTTTTGAAAGAAAGCCTATTGAAATATATGGTTTCAAATATACAACTTCGATAGGCATAACGTTTCGTTACTCGAATAAATATTTGAAATACTCATGGTTCATGGTCAAGGATTTATACATCTTTACTTGATCATGAACATGACTTGACTCTCAAGTAGAATTTTTTGTCTTGACCATGATAACTACTTGATTTCAAATCTCAGGGTCAAGTATATCCATAACTTGACCATGCCTTGAAGGTTCAAGTACCCATTATATTTTACTTGATCATATGACCCGAACTTGACTATGACTTGAAATACTCATGGTCTACTTGAACCTGAGCGCAGCTCTGCTGGCTACCCTGGGACTGACGATTCATTTGGGTTCGCCCCCACATAATTTCACTCTTAGATCAAAAAAGTCTTAAGTTGAAAATATTTGCCCGATTGGTGAGCTGGTAATCAACGTTGGGTGTCCTCAGATAATAATTGCTACCGCTGCATATTTGTTACAAGAGTTTGAGTACACTGGGGCTGACCATATTTTAAATATTAATTATTTCTTTATACGTAGTGTTGTCTTATTCTTCGCATTTAGTTTCCTTTGTTTGGTTTTGTTTTTCAAATAATAAATACCCGTTTTAGAAAATGCAAATTATTAAAAAATACGCCGACTTGAACCAACAAAAGTTTACCAAACAATTAAAACCCGAGGACTGAAGTGCCAGTAATTTGACCAGGGATTTAGAAATTGAGAAATACTTTACACAATTGTTTTACAAAAAACGTATTCTGATAATGTCAAAGTGTTTCATTTTACACAGTTTATGGTTTTCATAAATATTTCACCAACAGCATATCAAGTTACACAAGCCCTTTCGGGGTTTCTTTTCTACCCTGAAGCCCACGTTCAGATTTTGGAACTGTTTGTCAAGACCTCCATGTTTTGAATATTTCACCAAAATTTAACTACGATTTGAAATTTGAAGTTTGCTTGATTTGTAATTATCACATTTTGAAGCTCATTGAGCTCTTACGTAAACATACTTGAGGGGTGGCGAAGTCTCAGATAAGGTATCATATAAGGGAAGACATTTAAAGTAAGTTAAGGTAAAATTTACAAGCAAAATGATTCAGATGCATTTTGGATTAAAATAAAAATGATCTTCATTGATCCCGTTTCCCTAAGTCAGAATTATCTTTGCGCAGTTGAGTAAATTCAAAAGGACCTAATTCACATGTTTCATATGGGTAAAGTGATGATTAAATGATCTCAATCCCAAGATCCTTTGGATGGTTTTACCTCTTCACAATATAGTTATAAGACATTCCTACTCTCGTACCCCACTTAGGGAAATAATAGAAATGTACAAGCAGGAAATTTCTACAAGTTGGAAAATCGGTAATTCTTTATATACTCACAATTTTTGTCAAAACCATAGATTTTTATGTTTTACTTTTTTATGGCCTTTACACCCAAACATCCGATCAATCTCTACCTTAGGAACTTTGGTGTTCATGGCAATGTTAGAGAAACGATGCATGAGTAAAAATGAGGAAATTGTGGAGAAAGGAAACCCCCTTTTTAGGGAGGGGGTTTTTGAACTACCGGAATAGAACAAATTTCGAAATGCTAGCAAAAGTTTTTGTGGAAATTTAACCGATTTGTTTTAACAAAATTTCAACAGATCATATATTCCTACACCATGCAGTGTTAATTTTGTGATAAATTCCTGCACTGCGTAATGTTACTTTTGGCATATATTCCTAAACAACATTTAATTTTTGATCAATTTCTAGAAAGTACAATGTACAATTGTAGTAAGATCAGAGGACTGAAGTGGAAGGCTTTGCGACACCATGTTTGTATATACTTATTTATTATTCACAAAATTGATGATGGAACAAAATTGATATTCACAAGTTTGAAATTCGCATATTGTTTGTTTTGCAATTATTACGTTTTGTAAGAATGAATTCTTAAATAACCACAGGTAGAGTGAGTGGTGACCAAGTCTCACAGTCAGATAGACAGATCTCAGGACGAAAGTTTAGTGAATTTAAATTTCCCGCTAAAATTTTAACAAATATTTTGATATTTTTGTCCTTCTGAATTAACTTCAGATCAAGAAATATAATCAGCAATAATTAGTCAGAGTATTTCATCACTCGAATATGTACAATATTTACTACGCAACCACGGTCCACAATACTCCAAGTAAAGTTAATCATTCTTTAGATTTTAATAATACTCATGTGCTTTTCCCTGATTTACAAGGGTTAAAGAAGCTAAAAAAGGTCATAAATTGAGTCAGTGCTTCTGCAAACGCAGTTAGGACTGTCAGAAAATTAACATTGTGAGGAATAGGACGTCGTCCGAGAAATACCATTGAGTTGCATTTGATGTAATCTAAAAAACTTGCGCGGAAGAAGGAAATGCCTCCGCTTGCTTGGTCCATTTTTTTTATTCATTATTTATTTTCAAGTCATTTTCTATACGACGTCCCATTCCCTTCAATGGTTTTTTTGGAACTTTTCCATTCCACATAAATTTAGTTTTCTAAGGATTCCTATTCATACTCTGCAGTATCACAAAAAGATAATCTGAAATGTGGAAGAATTTAAAACAATTTTCTGCACCCTAGTTTATAGAAAATGGTCAAAGTGAAAAAGTATTCAAATGCCTTACTTTAAAGCAAATTTTATTTCCGATTTTACGAAATTTATTCTATTCCGGTATCTCAAAAACTCTGCTTACAGTGGACTCTAGTTGTACTCCATTAAATAGCTTACAATTAGAAACAGATGGGAAAAGAGTAAAGCAAGATGTAATATGTGTAATAAATGTAATTGGCACCGGTGCTTCAAAGTTTGTTTGATTTTAATTATTTAATTTTTACATGTTGACTCGTTAAAAGTCAATGACATGACCTTAGCCATTCGTTTGGAATAAATATCCACCCCCAAAGAATAGGAATTGATGAGAGAATTGAATGTGAATATATTTGTTGCTAGTAGGCACATTTAGACATTTAGCTAAAATTTAGCAATACATTATAATACACATTTATATTTAATCAGAGATTTAACTGAGGGAAAAAATATGAGGAAGGAAGGAGAAGTAGTTTTTTGTTATACAATTTAATTGTGCACGCTACAAAACGTAATAAGAATTTGTTCTAACTTTTTACCTTAGAACTTCCATAGCAGAGTATATATGTTCCTCGTGACAACGCAGATCATGAAGAGAAATCGCCAGACAATTAACATTGTGGGGAATAGAAAGGAGTCCAAACAGTAACATCGAGTGAAATAGGACGGATTGGAGAAACTTTGCTGTCATTGCAATTTGTATTCAGAATTAGCCTGAACTTGTAGAGTTTGAGATTTTATATTAAATTTCTATTTAGATTGTGATTTCCGCCTTACTACTAGTTGGCGTTACTTAAAGTTAACTACTTAACAGTGTTTCAAGTTCTAAATACATAACCAGGTTTGTCGAAGGAATATTTTTGTCAATTTCTAATTTCCTGGTGAAATTATTTTGTGAATAATAAACAAGTATCTGTCGCTAAACCTTCCACCCCCGGATGTGGAAAAAGTTCCGGATGACAAACTATAATAAAATTGGTAGTTGCCCAACTAACCCGCCAGAACAAATGGCCAAAACCCCGCCGGCAACTACCCGGGTAGCCCAATTTATTTTTGTCCAACTACCTGGGTAACCCAAAATATTTTTGCCCAACTACCTGAGTAGCCCAAATGTTTTTTACCCAACTACCTGGGTAATCCAATTTTTATTGCCCAACTACCTGGATAGGCCAAATTTTTGTTGCCCAACTACCTGGGTAACCCTTTTTTTTGCCCAACTACCTGGGTAAACCAAATATTTTTTTACCCAACTACCTGGATAGGTCAAATTTTTGTTGCCCAACTATCTGGGTAGGCCAACAAATGTTTGCCCAACTACATGGGTAGGCTAAATTTTTGTTTCCCAACTACCTGGGTAGCCCAATAGAATTCTGTCCAACTACCCCGCCGTTTCTACCTACCAAACTACTTTAACCATGTGCCCAACTAACCGGGTTCGCAGTTTCGCAGGATAGGGACTTTTTCCACACCCATCCACTCCTTTCCTCTGGCAAATAATACAAATTTTTGGTTAATGGGCGAAAGAACCGCGAGGCGAACCCAATTGAATCTCAGGTAATTTGCAGTCAGAAAGTGGAGTCAACATAAACTATTGACCTTAACGTGTCACAGTTGGTTAGATACCTCATAAAGATCCCGCGGTTCACAAGTAGTCACTGAAAATAAAATTGGAATTTTCATTATTTACAGAGAGTGGCTGAAGGTTCCAGGCTCACGATTACGTTAATTGCAATCGCTGGTAGTTTCACAATTTCGTATCACAACTGCGTGTGAATTTGATTGAAGAATTGGAAACACAAATTTAGTCGGCTAAACTGAATCCAGAAAGATACTTTTATCAATTACTGTGGACTTAACCAAATAAATATTTGTGTCAATTATAGGCAGCGGCAGCCTTCAAATGTTTTATTACTTCCTAGAAATTCCGCCAATTATTTTGATCAACTCATGCAAGTTGCCCAATTCCTGTCTCAATATTCCTGTTTGCAAAATATTTTGTCAGCTCCTGGGAATTTATGAAAATGTTAAGAGATTTTTAAAATCATTTCTTACGAGCAATGTTTTAGAGCGGTTCTAGACATTTTTCTCATGTTTCGCATAATTCGTTGACTTCAGTGGCACATTTCGTTCGTTCTCATTTTTTCTAACACTTTAGTTAGAAAAAAGCAAGCAAATTTTGGCCCATTGGTAAGGAATAGGCAAAAATGGTTATACAAAATTAATACAATTAGCAATTGAAATGTTTTTTTGTCCAAATTCCTAACAACAATTTTTAATTAGTGCATTGAAATGGAAAATAAACGTGGAAAACGGAAGAAAAGATATCAGAATTATTAATAACAAGCCCCTTGGCTTGCTTTCTACACTAGAGCCAACCTTCAGACTCCAGATTATGGGAATGCTTGTCGAGACATCTATGTCTTTGAATATCAGGCCAAAATGTAACTAGGATATAAAATTTTCTACATTTGTTGTTTTACAGTTAAGTTTATTTCAACTGAGCTCTTAACCAGAGGTGTGGAATATTTTGAAATATTGTATTTGAAATAGTATTTGAAATACATTTAGTATTTCGTATTTGGTATTTTTCTAGCCGTAAATTGTTTAAGGTATTTTGTATTTCGTATTTTGTCAGCACCAACATGTCTACTGTATTTTATATTTCGTATTTTGAAGATTACAAACGTGATAATATTTTGTATTTATTTATCTTCAAAAAATTTACCCAGTCAGTATTTCAAATACAAAATATAGTTTTAAAATACATGACTCTGGCAATTGTTAAGGTTACTCTAAAACATGCTCAAATAAACATTTTGAACGAGTTTTTGAAACCTGTTAGACGGGTTTGAAGAAATTACTGTATAAATACATAAAATTCAATGTGTCTGAGAATTATAAAGCTAGCTAAATTAGTGACGCGAATATAAATACATTACCCAGGAGTTATAAGATTATTTATTTAAAGGAAAAATATCTATACATATGCCCATGTTAATTTACTTTGATACACACAAATGCACAACTCTATAAAGACTAATAACATGCAGTTACCTTTATTAAGTTGATTTATTTTTAAATATCGGATTATTTGGCCGAATTATACAAAATGCTTACTGAGAATAAACTAGATACATCTCAGATATGTACTTTGAGATAAATATGTGAGTATTTTCAATATGTATTTCGTATTTCAAATACGGTATTTTATTTCATATTTTCTTTTTTTGTTGGAAGGAAAGTATTTTATTTTGTATCTTGCCCAAATGACTCTGGATATTTGTATTTTATATTGTATCTTAACTACGTTACACCCGGTATTTGTAGTTTATATTTGTATTTTAACCTTTCTGAAAGTGTATTTGTATTTTGTATTTCAATAATTAATTTCATGTATTTTCCACACCTCTGCTCTTAACTAACCACACGCGGCATGCGGCCAAGTGTCACATAATTTCTTCCCGACAAAAAAATGAGACTATGAGACATTTTGGAAAAAATCCGTGAAATTGAATGCCCCCACCAAGTTTTCACTAGAATTTTGCATTTTATTTTACTATATTATTTTTGATTTATATTAGATTTTAATACAATTTAACACAACGCTTTAATCAGTTATTATAGACCCAGATGTGACATGTAGGTCAAAATGCATTGAAGTTTTTCGAATGTCTAAATCGCATCCAAAATGTTTTTTTTTTCGCATTTTTGAAGACGATTAAACAAAAACATAATTTTTAAACATTTATTCAAAAACAGTATCGAACGACAATTTGTTCTGAGAGGGGAGGGCCAATTCTCAGATGATTCCTTCTTAGCGAAAAAGATCGTCAGATGTTTGTCTAACTTCTGAGTTTGAATCACCGACAAAAATTCGACTAGAAAAAATTGTGTTTTCATGATATTTTTGAATAAATCTAAAATTAAAAATTCGTGTCCATGTTTTAATAATAATGTGGTTATCACTTTGAAAAAATAGATGTTGGGGCCACGAGAGACTCAAAAATTTCCAACAAGTTTTGACTCAGATGCTTGTTCTCTTTCACTGATATTAATTTAAAAGCTACTGTTACGCTCTACAAGCTGAAATAACGCCTACCAAAGTTACAACATCTTTGTCAACACTTTAGCGGGAAATTCAAATTCACCAAACTTTCGCCCAAAATTGCACCATTTGTTTCCGCGAAGAAACAGTTATTTGAGATTTGGCCACCTCTCACTCTACCTGTGGTTATTTAGGAGTCATTCTTCAAAAACGTAATAATTGCCAAACAAGCAAAATGCAAATTTCAAATTTGTGAATATCAATTTTGCTCAATCAATAATTCAATCATAATTTGTGAATATTAAACAAGTATATACATTGGGTATGCCGATTGAAAATGTCCTGCAGTATTTGCCCGCCCAGATGAAAATGCCCAAAATGCCTGTGTGCATGCCCAATTTTGGACACGTGGGCAGCTTTTGAAAATGCCCTGATTTTGGCCATTTTGGGCAGGGCAAGTTGGGAATTTTGGAAATTTTCACGGTACCAAAATTGAATCACTAGTTGAAACACCAAATTCAAAGTATCAAAATGTATAGGAGTACAGCGACGGAAAAGTCACAAAAGTGAGTGGTTGTTCGCTTGTTCTTTAATATTAATTGCAGAAACATTGATAGAAAAATCAATTTAATTTCAATAACATGGCGTGATATAATTTAACTCTCCCAATTTCAATCATAGCGTGATTGATATACAGAATACAAATATAATCGACCCTAATTCCTGTAAAAATGGCTCAAGTATAAACCAATGTACATCCTCCAAACAAGTTACCCCAAATATTATATTTTTAGTTTACCTGTGTAGACCAAAGATGCTAGCCTATCCTACATGTAGGCCTACATGTAGGCCTATTTATAGGGTGCGAGCAATTTTCAGAAGAAATTATAGGCAAAATAGGGTACACTGGGTTTCGCAGAAAAAATGCCTATAAAATAGGAAATGCACGCCTGCATACATGTGGTCATGTAGGCATACATGTATGCAGAACGAGAACACGCTTGTATGAACGGAAATACATAGGATGTATGTGCATAGAAAATATTATGTAGGGTGCAGGCTTCTAACACAAAATATTCTGAATATACAACGTTTTTAACTATAACTTACTATTGTTGCATTATAGAAGTTTTCTCTCAATGCAAACCAAAACTACTGCAGGAACATCGGAGATTTCTCATTCAAAATAATGTTCATACAGAACTCATACTTACTGTAACGTGGAGTTTTTACAGAATGTATAAGTAACATTAATTTTGTAGAAGTACTCACAATCAGTTTGTTTAAAAATATGACTACATATAATAGTAGCAAACAATTGCTATGTAGTGTTTGCTGAGTAATTGTTGCATATGAGAGCTGAGGGCTTAACCTAAATGTTTTCTAAACTAATGTTATTATGTACAAAATAAATTTACTAAAATAAAAACAGCAAAAACGTAATTATGCATTTTTATAAAATTATAATTTATTTCTACAGTATAGGGAAGGGTCGCATGGAGGAAGGGGCTAACACTTTCCGTAACCCTATATAGGCAGAAATTTAGTGTCAAATGCCTACTTGTAGGCAAGGATATAGGCCTAGCAATTGCAGAAATAGGCGAGAAGGAAGGTCGCTCCTAAACTAAATGTGTAGGTAGGATGTAGGATAGGCAAAATCAGTTTAGCATCTTTGGTGTAGACATAAAAATCAGTGCTGCCCTAGTCTAGTCCGACTAGACTAGGAAACTAGGGAATTGAATAGAATAGCCGGGGTTTAGGAGCAAATTGAATAGACTAGACTTGAATAGCCTTGCTGCAAATTAAAAAGGAATAGAATAGACTAGAATACTCAGAATGTTAACATAGAGGGAATAGACTAGAATTGACTAGGGCGATAGCACTATTCCGTCGTCTAAGGAGGAATGTGAGAATATCAAACATATGACTAAAAGACTTTATCCACAATGACATATTGTGGTGCTACGCATTTTTTTATAATTGTGAAAACTCACCTCACACTTGCCATTTCATTAAATATTTTGTGTTTATTATGGCACTTTAACCAAATTACGCTTTAAGTTTCATCAGTATCTCCTTACTTCCTTTGATTTAACCCAGAGTTGGTTTGGTTTAAACCAAATGATTTAAACCATGGTTTAAACCACGGTTTAAACCAAACGGTTTTTTTTATAAAAACCAATGGTTTAAACCAAACAGCTAAAAGTTTAATATTTTCAATCCAAAATGCTTATATTTCGTCGTGCGCAAAACTTGTGCAGTTGCTGTGATATTGTGTAGTTAAACTTTAGTGAAGTAAATAATACTATTAGCTTTTAGTCTTGTACATTTGGAAATTCGGTATCGTTTGTACAATGAAAAATGCCAAACTTGTGTTTATGCTGCACAGTTATCGTTAAAATTATATCTAAATTATTAAATATTTAATGCTTTGTGATACTGAGTTTGGGAAATAAGTAAAGTTGTTCAAATTCACATGTTTTTGCATATTAACGAATGTTTTGGATTGAAAAATTGTTTAAACCAAAAAAACCTGGTTTAAACCAAAAAAACCCGGTTTAAACCAAAAAAACCTGGTTGTTTGGTTTTTTTGAAAAAAACCAAAAAAAAACCCCAACCCTGATTTAACCAGAACTGTAACAAAAAGCTGATTATTGTTCCACGAGCGAAGTTTGGGGTTTTCAGAACTGAAGTGTGGCAGTAACAAAAGACAAGATTTTTGTTATTAATATTCCCAAAACGGGGAAAACTCCCCTCACATTTCCGAAACTTATTCCACGATTAAAGCTGATCTGTTGCCAATTGCCATTAAAACCAAATCAGGTTCTTGCACGCCAGCAGTAGTTTTAAAAAAAGATCTGAACTTAACAACACTACGTCGAATTTGTCAAAACCAAAGACGAAAAATCATCGCTCTGCGATTATTTAGGGATGTCGCGTAGAGCTTCCAATGTGTTCAACATTTCTGTTCCGTAGGAAATTCCGTTCCGTTCCGAAACCTACAAATAATATTGGTCCCGGTTCCGTTCCGGCTGTCGGGACATCGGAACATTTGAACTGACACCGTTCGGAACACAGAAGTAAAGTATTTTTGCCGTTACAGGTTGTGTTCCGTTCCGTATTATGCTAGTTTTTCCGTTCCAAACCCGTTCCGTTCCGAAATATCCCGGAATTGTTCACAACATATGCGTGTAATGCGTGTACAAATTACTGGCAACTTAATACATATACATGATATACTTTTAATAGATTGGATGCTAGGGAATGCTATTATTTAATTATATAAAATAATATTTAATAATAATTAGGCCATATAAAAAGAACTACTGTGCAGTATTATATAATTATTATTAATTATTTTTTAGTAATAAATATTTGTAGCGTGTATATTTCAATGGCCTAACAGTGTTAATTTCCTGCAAGCTTGCTTCATTACTGCTAATAATTTCGATTTCAGAATTTTCATTTCGAGAAAAATCGCCTATGCCCATGTTTATTAAACAAAATTAGTTATTCTGTTGATTTTCATGGAAAACGATACTCGCATTACATATAAGCATTTGCGCAAATTAAATCTGTGTTCATCCAATTTCGTTATTTTGGCAAAAAACTGCTTACAAGCCAGTGCGATAAGAAATGTGTTTCCATTCTAGTTGAACGATGGCGCGACGCTTCAGAAATTGTACCGGGATCGGTTCGGAACGGAACAGAACAATTCCGCTTTCCGATGACATAAATTATATGGGACATTTTTCGTACCGATGCTCTGAACCGTCCCGGTCCCAATATTATCGGTACAAGTGCTCATGTTCCGGTTTTGTCCCGATTCAATGACGGAACCAAAGAGAATGTTCCGAAAGTGTTCCGTTCCGTTTCCGAACACGGAACTTCGGGATTTCGGAAACCCGAAGGAAGCTCTAATGTCGCGTAGGCGGGTGTGGAAAAAGTTCCAAATGGTTAACGATCCTGACAACAGTAAATGGTCAACTAACCCGCTGGGGTAAGATGGCCAACAACCCGCCGAAAATTTTTGGTCAACTACCTGGGTATCGCAAAAAAAATTTGGCCAACTATCAAAAATTTTTGGTCAACTGCGTGGGTATCGAAAAAAAATGTTGGCAAACTACCAAAAAGTTTTGGTCAACTACCTGGGTATCGAAAAAAAAGTTTGGCCAACTATCAAAAACTTTTGGTCAACTACCTGGGTATCGAAAAAATAATTTGCCCAACTACCAAAAATGTTTGGCCAACTACCTGAGTAACCAAAAATTGTTTGGCCAACTACCTGGGTATCGAACAATTTTTTTGGCCAAATAACCCGCCAGTGTTTTTCAAAATGGCCAACTATCCCGCCGTTCAATGTTGCCCAACTAGTTTGCTCATTGGAAAGAAGCTCATTTGGAAAATAAATATGAAAATTTGTAACAGTTTTTAAAAAAATAAAGGTAGTAGTACACGGAACAAGATGTTATTCCCAGTACTTCAACGATCTCAAGCTGCATCGAAAAAACTTCAGTTAAATATTCTGAGTTTGCTCCCTTGAAAAACCAGATTCCGATTCAGAACGAGCAGCTTAGTGCTGTTTCCAATTCAGCTACCTGGGTAATAATGATGTTTTAAGAATGTACCTAACAAGCGTGATACAAGTTCCTTTCGATTTTTACATAGAAGCTCAAAGAAACGCAGTTTTCCTTTCTAAGCAAAGTTACATTCCTTGAAGCTGCTGTTGTTTGTGGTGTATTATGAATATGAATAGACTAGGAATAGACTAGGAATAGACTAGGATTTTGTTGACTTGGAGGGAATTGGAATAGACTAGAATAGCCAAGCCACAAGCAGTTAAGAATAGAATAGGAATAGAATAGTACAGCTTTAGTACGTAGTGGACTAGAATTGACTAGACTAGAAAGGGAACGGGCAGCACTGCATAAAATTACTGAATGGAGGAAGTTCATTTTACGTGGTTACACAAGCCAAAGCCACAACAATGAAAATTTCGAACTCTTTTCCTATAAAATTGCCAACATTTTCAAATCAACTGTCAAATTGCATAAATTGTGGTATTTTATTCCACGATTCTGCCCAAAATGCCAAAGTGTTCTCGAATGAAAATGCCCTTGCACAATATGTCCTATTGTGCCGTCCTCACCCTGAAATGAAAATACGCAAGATGCCCTGGCATTTTGTGCAGGCAAGTTGCCCAAAATACCGGGCATTTTGCGCAGGCAAGTTGCCCAAAATACCGGGCATTTTGCGCAGGCAAGATGCCCAAAATACCGGGCATTTTGCGCAGGCAAGTTGTCCAAAATATTGGGCATTTTGCGGAGGCAAGTTGTCCAGAATACCAGGCATTTTCAAATCGACATACCCTATATATACACACATGGTGTCGCAAAACCTACCACTTCAATAATCTGGTCTTAATTCTTGCAGGGGGTGGAGATGTGGTGGAAAAAAATTATTTCTTCTTCTGGAGTAAATTCAGTGACCGGCTTTTCAATGCCACCGAATTGGCGAAATTTGAATATAGATCAAACGGTGTTAAGTTCTGATGGCTCTTGTCGTTAAACCTGATTACTTCCCCATTGGAGCAAAATTCGGTGATCTTGCAAATCCTCAGCTTCAAATTGCAAAATTCGATTGTAGCCTAAAAACTTCCAAAGTACTCGTCCAATTTCAATGAACCATTGACCAGCGGATTCAGGGGTTGAGTTATCGTTCCCATCAACAAAACTGATGGTTTCCTTCTCTGGGGAAAATTCACTGAGTACATAATTTAGATGATCCAAATCAGTGCCTGTCATGGGAACCGAAAAGTCGTCCCCTCGGGTTTGGGTACAAGGCAGAACCCAATTCCCAAATTGCACCCGAAATCTTGTGAACAAAAGTACCGCACCCAGACTCGAAATTTTTAAAATTGTAGCACCCAAACCCGTTCCCGTTCCTGTTCCCAAAAATTAATTTTGGGTACACCCAAACCCGTACCCAAAACCCTGGAACCCGTTCCCGTACCCGAAACGGAAGTTCATATATTCAAGGATAAAAGTTATACATTATAAATACATATATACTTATTGTTTCAATTTTTGCTAACAATGGTTACACACAATTCCACTCATTCTATTTGTTATATTTCATTTTACTTAGGTAATTAATTTTGTAATTTTTAAGTCACCTTACAACTGCTAAGCACAACATACGCATATAAATAATTTTTATTGTCACATTTCATCATTCGACTTGGGATGATCTGTTCAAACAAAGAGCGTTTGCCTCTAAAATACAACAACGACACAAAAATATTCGGTCACACCACACCAAAACAAATCAATCATGTAATTATCGTTAAGCTCGCAAGATTGCTCTGTACACGGGTACGCATGAACAGAAACGGGTTTTTGAGCATACCGTTCCCGTTCCTGTTGGGTACAGATCCCATTCAGCCTGTATTGCACCCGTTCCCATATGGGTTCCTGTTCCCACATACTATAATGGGAAAGGTTGGTTCCCAAACCTGTACCCACACTTTTGAGTGAAAACAGTTTGCACCCATATGATACCCGTTCCCGTTCCTGCACCCAAACACCCGGGTGTGACCCGTTCCCATGACAGGCACTGATCCAAATTAGAGAAATTTCAATGTAAGTCGTTAACTTCTAAAGTATCCTCCGATTTCAATAAAAACGCTGATTCGGGGGGGGGGGTTGATCTGTAGTAGTTCACATCAATAAACCCGAAGATTTCCTGTTCTGGGAAAAATATCTTTGAAAACTGTTGAATTGTTGTTGTTTTGCCACATTGTAATAATTTTGTCAATTCGTAGGAGGTTGGCCGAAAATACTTTATTGGCCAAATTAGCTAATTATTATAAATAAATGTCGAAATCTTAGTAGGAAAATTGATGAATTTTAATATCCCGCCAAGATTTCAACTAGGATCTCGAAATTTTGGTATCTTTTCGGTTAAGCTTTTAGATAATGTATCAAAGGTTATGGATGGTTATCAATGGATATGTCATCGCATTCGAAAATGTTTGGGTTATTGGAGAGTATCAAGGCCTCCCAGATTGGTTTTTTTACTCTGAATATACCAGTTGAAATGAATTTCGAATGTTTTAATTTAATTAAAAATTTCATTAAAATGTAATTTGTGCTGATGAGGGCAAATTCTCAGATGATTCCTTCTTAGCGAAAATTATGTACGTGTCTGTAGAATACATAACGGCGCATGGAATATACTTAAAAACATGAGGATAAATACATGCATTACAATTATGTGGCAAAATTAGGGAGAAATAAAATGTTATTCCACGTATAGGAATAAATAGTACTTGGGGCAATGTAATATTTAGCAATATTCAATTATTATGTTCTTATTCTTCATTTCTGATTTACAAATTAATTCAATGATTTTTTATTCTGTGGAATGGAAGTTGATTTAACTCGAAGGTAAAATCTAGAGGCAAAATGATTCAGATGCATTTTGAATAAAAATAAAAATTATCTACATGGATCCTGTTTCACTAATAATAAGTCAAAATTATCTTAATGCATTTGAGTAAATTTAAATGGATCTATTTCACGTATATCATATGAATAAGGACTTGATTAAATGATAATCTCAATCCAAAAACACTATGGATCATTTTTCCTCTTCACAATAAATTTATTACTACTCTGCCCCTAAACTAAGGGAAATAATAGAAATTTACAAGTAGGAAAATCGCCAATTCTTTACATACTTAAATTTTTTGTCAAAACTATAGATTATTATGTTATACTCGTTCCTCTGAAAGTAAGAATTTTCTTAAATAGTGTATTGTATAATAATAAATTAATGTTACAATAGATAATAATATTGGTAGGGAATATCTCCGTTTTGCAATGGATAATCGAGACGTCACAATGTTTGGGACCACCCTGTATTCTATCCACATAACATATTCAGGGTCACGTATACAGTTTTTCAATGCGAAATCAGGTCGCTTTCCAGATTCTACTTTGTTAACAAATACAAAATTGATATAAAATGATTGAAGATGATATAAAATTACTGTTTTAGAACAACCAGGGCAGGCGTAGCTTTCCAAAAACAAGCCATTTCGTGACTTCCTTTGTTATCTGGGATCAAAGTTCAGATGTTCGAAGTATTGGTCACGATTATCAAATTATTGAAGTGAAGATTTTGACTAGGATTGCATTTGCATTTTCCTACAGAGCAGCAAGCTGCGTTAAGCAGTGCTCGGACTGGGTACGGGTAATACTCGGGTAAATGGGTACGGGTACAGGTGCGGGTTCCCGGGTACAGATATTGCGTACTCGCAAGTACGCGGGTACTACCTGGGTACTCTGGACTTTAGACAATAAAGTGGGTACAGGTACGGGTACGGGCAGGCGCGTAGCCAGGAATTGTCCAAGGGGGGGCAACATTAATTAGAACGTACATATGTAAAATCACACATTCTATGGGAAATCCAATTCACGAATGTAAAACGCATCAAATTTTGCAAACTGAATATCAGATTTTTTTATGCTTCACGTTTTACGATTCCATCAAATTTGAATGATTTTGGACCAGATTTTCAATTTGGCTTGATCCGATTTCGGAAAATTTCGAGATCTGGGTTGGCTTCTATCGTTTTAGCTCGTGCTTAACCTACTGTTCCTGCGACACACGTCTTTGCTTCGAAAAGAAACTGCGGATATCAGGCGTGCTTGACCTTTTCATAATGAAGAATTAAATACAATTCACTAATTTAACAATTCTACCCAGCTTAAAAATTTCCTCGAAGCGATGCGTGTACGTTACAGAAGCTAAAAGCTTTTAATATGAAAATATTTAAAGCCGCTGTTACGATACTTTTGTTGCCGTTGAAGGTTGAAGTCGAATCGACGAGGCAAAGGGCAAAGTGAAATCGGGATTTCGCAATGCATTCAAATCAACAGCTAAGCAAGGATGGACACAATAAAAATATACTCTAGAATCACCCAAAACGTCTCTTTAGTGAATGGTTTATTACCCACGGCTTCTTCCCGTCAAAAATTGACCCATCCATATCCATACGCGCGAAAATCGTATCGAAATGCTTTTCCATTTCGATAGAAATTTATTGATCTAGAAATTCTTGGCTCTCGCAATGGACAAACATTGCGATACGATTTTCGCGCGTATGGATGGGTCAATTATGATGGGAGGAGCCGTGGGTAATAAATCATTCGCACGAAACATTCAAACTTCATGGGTGATTCTAGAGTTATGCTGTTTATACATACACAGATACTTACATGGAATACTGCATATGTTGAGTTTCGAAGTTATTTTTTTTTACAAATAAAAAAAATAAATTGTACTGTCAAATCACTAAAAAGGTTTGCATGTCTCGGTATGGACTGATTTATTTTTTACTTTTTGAGTGATTTGAGAGTATTTTATTTCGAATGGGGGGGGCAATTGCCCCCTTTGCCCCCCCCCCTTGGCTACGCGCCTGGGTACGGGTATGGGTACTCACTCAGAGGCAATCGGCTAGTACCCAATAGATACGGGTATCACTACGTAAAATATCTGTACCCGTGCATGCTGTACCCGAGTATTTGTGGGTACTTCAAGGTTTCCTACTGGATGGATTAATATGGCTAAGACCTGCCAACCATTGAGTTGGGCTTTAAATATACTTTGCTCGTTTGTATACGGGTGCTCATATCAGTGACAGAGCAACGGGGCTTTGTTTCATTTCTGATTACATGGTAGTTGTATTCTAACGTTTGGAATGATACATCTCAGGAATCTAATAAAGAAATATAACCCAAAGAGTTAGTCAGACTGCCTATTTATCTACTTGTAGAATGGAACTCATTACAAAAGAAATTCAAGGAGCGGGTTTTGAGTTTAAATATAGCTACCTTCATTGGAGACCGAAAATTAAAATTAGTTCCATCCGTTTCTTATTCCCACAAGTATCCAGGGTCAGCAATTTAAAAATGCTCAGGCATTTTCAATCCAGGACATTTATGACACTTTGAGCCAAAGATGCTAAACTGATTTTGCCTATCCTACATCCTACCTACACATTTAGTTTAGGAGCGGCCTTCCTTCTCGCCTATTTCTGCAATTGCTAGGCCTATATCCTTGCCTACAAGTAGGCATTTGACACTAAATTTCTGCCTATATAGGGTTACGGAAAGTGTTAGCCCCTTCCTCCATGCGACCCTTCCCTATACTGTAGAAATAAATTATAATTTTATAAAAATGCATAATTACGTTTTTGCTGTTTTTATTTTAGTAAATTTATTTTGTACATAATAACATTAGTTTAGAAAACATTTAGGTTAAGCCCTCAGCTCTCATATGCAACAATTACTCAGCAAACACTACATAGCAATTGTTTGCTACTATTATATGTAGTCATATTTTTAAACAAACTGATTGTGAGTACTTCTACAAAATTAATGTTACTTATACATTCTGTAAAAACTCCACGTTACAGTAAGTATGAGTTCTGTATGAACATTATTTTGAATGAGAAATCTCCGATGTTCCTGCAGTAGTTTTGGTTTGCATTGAGAGAAAACTTCTATAATGCAACAATAGTAAGTTATAGTTAAAAACGTTGTATATTCAGAATATTTTGTGTTAGAAGCCTGCACCCTACATAATATTTTCTATGCCGTATTTCAACACAAACACATCTCTGATCGCCCATAATTAGGATGCACACATGTATAGGCGTATATTTCCAGAATGGAGGAAGTTCATTTTACGTCGTCTGCAGTTTGAAAGAATTATATCTAAAATAATTTAATCATAAAAGGATAGCCATATCATGCACACGTGTTTCCAAAATTCGAATGTCCAATTTGACCTTCGACATCTAGGCACATTTCATCTAAAAGCGCTTGCATACGACACCATAGTGACATTAATATTGTAAAATATATTAAAAGCCGTATTCCTTGTATGCTATTCCAGTTTGACCCACATGACTAATTTTTAGAATCTCAACGTGGATCAGCATTGAATTTGAAAGTCAAACAATATTAAGTAGCACATCGCAGTGCTGGGCGTTTGTATCTCCGCTATGCTATTCTCCTCTATCCTTAAATTGCGAGCATCCGGCTTCTATTAATTCTATTCTACTTTCCAGAATTTTTCGTTTCCCTCCATTCTACTTCTACCCCTTTACTAACACTTTCTATTCTACTTCTACATTTCCTGCCGTAGTGCTAACTATTCTACTTCTATTCTATCCAGTTCGAATGCAACAATAATGCTACCTATCGCTACTTCTACTAAGTACAAAGTAATGCTTAATTCCCAGATTCTAAAACGTATTTGAAGTACAAATCAAAGCTTTTCGTTCGTCTGGACTGTACACGGTAGTACAGTGTATAATATTTCATTACCTCAGTTCTTCTTTCATTCATAGGATGGCAGTTTAAATGCTTTCTACATTGTTACCTGTATTATAATGATTTTAATGATACGTTATAGTATGCATGTATGAATTTATATGTATATGCTATGCTACTTCTCCTTCTACCAACGGCTCTTGTATTGTCCGTCTATTCTATTTCTACCACAGGATGCTGGCTTGACAGCTAAATACTGCTACTCTAATTGCTTAATTCAAAATTCTACTTCTATTTACTTCTACTCGATGGATAGTAGCGTTACCTCTATTCTGTCTACTCTTTTTGGCTCATTTATTTTGACTTCTACTCTATTTTTTCCTCTACTTCTATTGTCGGTAGAGTAGAAGGCCCAGCACTGACACATCGTATAACTCTATAAAATTGTCAACAGATTTTCAAACTAACGGGCAAATCGTTTTGTTTTGCCTACAACAGTAAGGAAAGGACAGTATAGTTTTTACAGCTAGGTCAGTAAGTTCATTATTACATAGCTCCAATAGCAGCTTGGAATTCATTATTTTATCTGATAATAGATGCAAGGGAAAAATTTTCCGTGAAAAGTACGCGGTTACGCGAAACAGGATTCAAGGTTAGAATATTCGCAAAGATTTACTTCATCAACAAGCAGATGCACTTGCGACAGAAATATTCGGCAAAGCTGCACCTGTTTTCAGTGCGTCGATGTGAAAACTTCAGTTATGTACCGACAAGTGATATAGATCAGAAGCAAAGTAAGTTAACTTCAGTCAGGTCACTTTAACAAATTGTTAAATATAGTTGATAATTTTTTCAATTTGAGGCTTTGAAAGAGAACGACGTTTATTAGTACCTAATAATTGGCCCAAGGAAAAGGATGAAAGATGAAACACTTTTTAAAGCTGCATAACTTGGTAGGGTACTTCATTTCGATGCTATGGGTAGAATAATTAAAAATAATGGCACCTGGTTTAACACCAATATTAATTTACTTCATTGTGGTTCAGAATCCGGGTACACACCGCAGTCCAATAGCTGTTTGTGAATGTTTCTAACAGACATAACATTGGTACAATCGCAAGTGGGCAACTGCGAAGCCTAAAGCTTGATTTAATAAAGGCAACAGGACCAGGCATAAAAGAGCCACCCAAAAGTGTCTTCACATTGGTTTTCAGAGAAGAGCGCAGCTAGTATTGTCACATTTTATTATCTGTAGCAAGTACTGAGATTAACGCACATGTTTGACAAGCCAATCTTCTGATGGTACGAAGTACCTCATTGAGCGCACCAACGGGTTCGATATACCTGGCGAGAACTTCAAATTATCAATCATTGTGTTGTTACAAATTTCCGATAAAACATTCCCCGCTTTATTGAAGTTGCTAATCTCGAGATTCTTATCAACAGTTTTTACTCCTTGTAAGTGAGAACCGAAACTGTCATGAGGTAGAACGACTCCAGAAAGATCTTTGGATAAGGTAGCCATTCTTCGCTCAACCGGATTATAAGCTGACTGTTAGGGTGCGTAGCAGGAAACAAACAAAGGATCAAAAATAAACTCTTTGAAGTGGTTAACCATATTATAGAGGGTACTCTCAAATCTTGGATTTTCGTCTGGTCCGCCATCAGTAAGTATTAGTACGACTCGCTTGTGAGATCCCATGAATTGAATAGTTGTTTGGAATTTACTTAGGGTAAAAAGTTCACGGAAATCAGCTGCGTGCGAAGCAGCACAGCTTTTGTCATGTTTTCTAGAACGAATAGCTATGTAGGTTGGCCCAGAATATCCGTTTCCACAATGAAGCAGCAATCCTGAATAAACCGACGGAATCAACTTTTGTCTCGTGCTTTTGGGGAAATAAATCCTGATCCTGCAGTTTGATCCTATAATCGAGATGCATTAGAATTGGAGCCTGTTTGTTTGCAGCTGTTATTCCCAATATAAGGTGTTGTTGAGGGTGTTAAAAGGACTTTTGACGTCTAACCGAGAGCACTGCTTAAACAACTTCAGTCCAGACGCATTTCTCAACAATCATTCGAACTTGTAAATTCGAAGTCATTAAATTTGATCATTTTCATTGATTTTTATTTAATTATATTAGCAATTAACCGAAATATTTTTACAAACATAATTGTACAAATTGTAAAAAGGATGCACCTAATGAAATAGTACAAAATGAAATATTGGATAATTATTAGAAATTAACTAATGGAGACCATTCGCAGCGTAAATCTTTCTCCGCAATTTTCTCAAACGATCCTCGGGTACCCGAGGATCAATGGGAATTAGACATGATACACTTCCATCATTTGCATGATAAGGGCTAGCACAGGTCCAGCAAAATTTACCAAAATGTATAAACGCAAAAATGGTTTGAACTTCGTTTCTGGTCAACTGATTTACGTGCCATTCAATTCGCTGCAAAAAGCCGCAAAACTTCTCCGGTTTCCCCAATAATTTCGGCCAGGGAAGTAATCTCTTCCGGAGAAGCGAACCTGGTACAAGCGTAACACCAGAAATTCTGGAAAACAAATATAATTTGTAAGCGGTGTTATTTTGTTAAGCTTATTTATAATTTGTCCCAAAAATGTCGAAACGAATTTTATTATATATTTTTATTCTGAATCTACTTTACTGTACCTTAGAAAGCAATTTTTGGTACAATCCAGAGTCCCATGTTCAGGACTTTCACAGTTCATACATTTTATGTCAATTTTAACCAATATTTCATTCCTCACTCTGGGGTACATCAAAATGGGTCTTGTGGCAAGTCAGCAAACACATTGTTTAATCCTTCGATGACAGTACCTTGAGCATTAACCAATTCCGTCAGACCTTTCACTTCCTCTTGAAGTCTTTCATTTTGAAGTCAATTTGGCCATTTTAGCTGTGATTTCGTCGACTTCATCATCATCTCTTACATCCAAATACAAAGGTATTTCAGAATTTAGGGTTACCCCGTGTCTGCATACAGGACATCTAACATAAAATAAACTTTTGTCGTATTAAAATAAGAACCCGAAGAATAGAACCCCTTAAACACAAATAAGTAAATTTCACGCAATAATTTACATATAATTATTGCAACTAAAAAATATTTTCAAATTTTAAAACTAGTATTGTTTAAACACCAATTTTAAACAATTTTAGTCTGCATTTAAACGTCATTTTAATAATGCAGAAATCTTACCTTCTTGGGTCGGATCTCTCCCGTGGTAGCGATTCGGCGTTTATACTTTCAATTGCTTGAAAAAATGAAGTTAGGCAGAATTTATGCCGTAAATGTCCACAGCTTAAAGCTACAGCGTGATAATCCCTTCCTTGATCCCCCTCCGGGGTACTCCGAAGGGGCTCGAAACATGCTCCATATGCAATAAATTGTGCCATTTGAAATTTTCAAATTAATAAACAAAATTCTATAAATGATGCACAATACTTGAAATCTTTAAGGCAAATTTGGCTATTTCCCTGGACACATGTTTTCAAGGATATATGTGCAAAAAATTCACGTTACGTGTGTCTATAAATAGGACCACCAACTCATTGTAAACTTCGATGCTTTGAAAACGATTCATTTAATTTTTGAGAGGTAAGAAGGATCATCAAAACATTGCGTTACATACCAAGGTGCTCTACGACCCCCCGATGCACGTAACTAAGCATAACGTTAGTTTGTAAGACCACCCACTACCCCTGCGTTATGAATTACTTGAACGGCCCATTATATAAAGGTTCATTCACGCAATGTATATATTCCAATAAATTTCCAAATGCAGCTTTTGACTCACCTAACATCGAGCACAGTATACAAGGGTTAATTTGGAAAACGTTTTCACGACTTGTATGATGTTAAGTTAAACCATACCTTACAGGTGTAAATAGGTCTGAAACACATTCTGTCCATATTTTCATCCAACTTTTTAGATTACTTGTGCACTTCAATCGTCCTTTACACCCCTTTGTTAACACACATAATGTTTGATCTGCGGGGAGATTTGTACGTAGATAGTGAACAACTGGTTGGAAAATGGAGTGATGAGGTCAAAAACCACCTACAGTGCAGAGAGGGCAAAGTAAAACTCAGCAGACACGTGAAAGAGTCAATGGATGTATTGAGCTTTGAATTTGACCCAATTTTTATATATACTGGAGACTAATAGTTATTAACTAATTTTATCGTGTAGGACGATGTGTGATGTTTGAGGCTGATTTTTGTATACATGAGGTCATTACACAAAACTGAGTGCAAGTCGGCTACACGTGCTATAATGACGTCTAATAACAGTAGAAACGCGCCAAACATAAAGACAATACCAGTAGTCGTGGAATAAGCGCGGGGCATAAGTTTCAAGAACATCATCAACAATTCGTAATTTTGTGACCAATTTGCAAGGCGAGAAAGCTGACATATTTCGACAATTCATTACGGACATGAGGAAAAATAAAACAAACAGGAGTGGACAAATTTGGGTAATCTGGCAACACCCCTTTATCCTTATGAACTACAACGTCAGTGCAATAACTGCAATTTTGTTGAAAGCATATTCGGACCCATAAAACCGAAGTCAACATATAGCAATTCCAACAGATATGATATACAGATATGATATGAATAACAGATTACAAGACGTTCCGCGAAAGAGTTCCTATCTTAGGGGACGAATATGAGCTTGTTTCATGTACTTTATATCAGCAACAACGAAAACATTTTGTAGCAGTTATTTTGTATCAGAATCGTTGGCTTTGGTATCCAAATGGCATATTTCAGACATATACTGGGGTTTCAACGGTATGGTACTCCTTAAAATAATATTATAGGTTATTTCTAATTTTTGGGAAGTCTTTCAGGGTTTCACAACATTGTATTAATCTTTGCAATATCTAATGATTTGCTGGTCTATACTGTTTACTGTAATTAATTCTTGGAATGTTGTTTTGTCTTCTAGGTATGAGTGGGTGGTTGTTTATTTCAGGGTTCCGTGTTAATCATACTTCGGCGTTCCGAATATTATGTTCCTACCCTTCTCGTGGTTCCCCAATACGCTTTTAAATCGTTATATAATATACGAAATATCAGATATTGTCTCCTACATACATGCATTATTTGTAAATATCATCATTTAAATAAGTAACGCCCGTATTTTACTGACTACAATATTATACTGTACAGCCAACAATGCACATAAATGATTTGACTTGCTGTAACAACCAACTGTCAAGGGAATATAGAGCATATGTGCATTATGTTCATGCACATATCTAAGTTAAAAATTAGCATGGCCGGTGTTCCCGTAAAGCACACGGTCCATGCTAATACGTTGGTAATACTCCCTAACTCACTCATTTTTTTGTTTACCAAATTAGAATATTGGTACTTTGTGTTTAAGGCTCCAGAGTCTAGTATGTATTTGTGTGTTGTTAACGAGTTGGTAGGATTCCTACCAACTCATTTTACTTTGATGCCTTAATTCTTTTTACCTTAATGTAGGTATCCCTTATTGTTAAATACGAACAGTGGTCCAGTAGCCAATATTTGCAATATTGGTTACTTTTGCAAATCCGAGCCAAGTCCAAGGTATAAATCAAGGATGGGAAATCGGAAAAATATGAATTCTAATTCGAATTAAAATATTCCGATTTAAAATACTTATAGCAATACTGAAAAATATGATTTATAATACGGATTTAAATATCCTCGAGTATTCGTTCATTATGAATTCCGATTTGAATATTTATTTGAATACTCCTAGTATACTGAAAATACAAAGAATTTAATTATGGAAAAAGTTCAACCTTAGAAACATGATATAAACATGATATAATGAATGTTTTGGGAAGCTAGTTTCCCCCGCAGGTCACTAGGTATAAATTTAAGAGCTGAAAATCATGTTCAACTGATATCTGAACTCCAACATTACTAATTTTCTTTCGGCCCAATTTTAGTTACCTACAAAAATTTTAGTATCAACGATTTAAATTACTTGAGTAATTAACTTGTAAAACAAACAATAGTTTTGAGCACAACCGTTAAAAGCCTCTGACAAGTGCTAATTATTTGACTCTATTTTGCGTAGAATGCGGAAGCATGTTCATTACGGACGAAGAAAACGTTCGCCAATGCTCTTTGATTAACTTTGCGTTGTAAGTAAAAAATTGCGACAATTTTAAATTTATGTATATTTAAGTATGTACACTTGATGAAATATACCATTGAAAACAATACTTCATTTTAATCGGAATTCATTAAAAAATATTTCAATACCAATTCGGATTCCAAAAATCTTTTTGAATGCGATTTTGAATTAAAATACTTTCTGGGAATTATTTGGAATTCTAATATGAATTAAAATCCTCAAATTTTCGAATATAATTCCGATTCCGATTCCAATACCGATTCCGGTTCCCATCCTTGGTATAAATACCGTGGACTTGACCCAAGGAAATCACTTGACATCTGCGACCCTTACCTGGAAGAGACCTTTTCTTGTTCCTCCGTGCTGTTACTGGTAATTAGGACCTGGAAGAGACCTTTTCTTGTTCCTCCGTGCTGTTACTGGTATGAGTCAGCACTCCTAAACATTTTTGTTGTTGTAGCACTGTTACCCGTATCGGTCAGTGTATTCAGCCCCTGATTTTGTTAGTCCCTGAAGTTGTTGTACTTATAGCACATGTTGAAGGGAAATAAAACCCACATTTTACTTCGTAAATAATACTCCAAAGTCACTATAACCCTTTATTTTGAGCATATATATATATACGCTACGCCAGTGTTGAGTAGCATTGGACTGCACAAGAGTAAGTTCTCTGAATTAAATTCGTTATAATCTTTTACCAGTCAGTCGTTGGCAAGTTTGGATTTTATAAATCTTTTTCTTCTAATCTTCTAAATCTCACCCCATTAGGTTTTATTAAACTTTAATTAGTTCTTGTTTTCACAACCGTGCCAATGTTGATTGTTATGTCTGCACGTAATCGAATGCTGTTATGTAATTTGTGAACTGTTTTGTATTATAGATGCAGCGGTACGTTTGGAGTCCGAAAGTTGCTCCAATTGCACTGAGCAGCTTTATTCCGCCCGCTCCGCGGCCCTTACCTCCGGGAATTCGTTTTGTAAGCTCAAATTCTGATTTACAGTAAATGTTGGGATGTATGCAAGAAAATGCCAATAAAGCTAAACTACCAAACAAATTAATAAACAAAGTAATCTAATTTTCCATGTTGATCCCCGTGCAGGACGTTCCTATCGGTGTTTCAATCAGGAGCCCGATGAACCTGCTACTATTCATCCCGCAATTAACATTGTAATAATGTTTTACACGTTTATAAAAACAATTGAATCGTAATTTTGATGCTTTAACTAATGTGAAACATTAGTACTTATGTATGCGAACGGAAGAAAATAAAATGTTACATTCCATACAGTAACAGTAAACTTGTAAGCATTAGAATGATGTACCAAACTCACCCAACTAAACTTTTTTTCGTTATTTACGACAGAGTACCTATCCGCCAGAAGAGTGTGATTACCAGCCGAAGGTACCCAACAACTTGCCGGAAGCTCCAGAACAGGTATAAATATAGCATTATCCACAATAATTCAAGAGTAATTAAAACTACTTACTCAGATTCAATTGAAAACCTGAAAGCGTTGCATTAAAGGATATTTCACATTTTGAGTGCATAAGCTATTTAAACTATTCACAATTGATTCATATATGACTTCAGGTCCTAAAACACTTCCCAGTCGGTCTTGACACGAAAAGAACGTTGAAAACGGAAGCGACAGGCAAAAAGACAAGAAAAAGTCGAGCAAAAAAAGACGCCGACACCAGCGTTACAAAAACATATCTGTGTCCTTGCCATGAATTAGAACAAAAAACAAAATAATGTCGCAAGAATACATAGTATTTATTTCTGTAGGTTTTATAATTATGTTTGACATTAATTTTTCTGAGGATTTTGTATTCCCATCTGAGGCCGTGTAAATTCCAAGTAATAGGTATTTCTGGGGGCGGGAAATTTGGCGGTTTATTGAGAAGTACCACCACAACTCTTCGTGCTGAGTTCAGGGAGACCATTTTTATTGGAACCGGTTGGGTACTTTAGATTTTATTAGAATACATGCCTTGAAGCCGATGAATTTGTTGGCCGAATGTTTCAACTATGTGAGGCTGAACCTGAGTTGGGGCTTTTTCACTAATTATTGCTTAATACCGAGTTGCAAATGTGCTAGCCTCCCCTACATGTAGGCCTACAACTAGGCGTATTTATAGGGTGCGAGCTATTTTCAGGAAAAGTTATAGGCAATGTAGGGTGCACTGGCTTTCGCAGAAAAAATGCCTATAAAATAGGAAATGCACGCCTGCATACATGTATGCAGCACGAGAACACGCTTGTATGAAGGGAAATATATAGGATGCGTATACATAGAAAATATTATGTAGGGCAAAGCTGGGCAAACAAATTGCCTATCCTAAATCATACATACATTTTATAGTTTTCAAAGAGCATACATTTTGCATACATAAATTTTTCCAGAAATTTAATCATACATATAAATAAATTTATGCATAAATATACGTATATAAACCTTCATAAAGCTAAATACAATTTATGACGGTTAAGTTTAAAAATATTAATTTCTAGTGTCGTAGGTTTCAGTCAAAACGTGTAGAAATCGTTTGCATTGCAGCAGGAAATAACAAATGCGAATACACCAATAGACACAGACCATGCTAAGAAAATACAGATGGAGTTCGCTGAACATACACGGTGCATACATACCTAAATCTCCCGGCCTTTTATACATATATACATACTCGTACATATAGTATTCACAGCATACATATATCATACATTTTTTTAGTAGAAACTTGCAGCCTACATATATTGCATACAAATATTCGGAAAATGTGCGAACATACATAAAAAACTGCATATATTTATGCATAAATATAGGATATGTGCCCACCTTTGATGTAGGGTATAGGCTTCATACGCAAAATATTGGAAATATACAATGCTTTTAACAATATTGTTACATTAAACTGAAGTTTTTTCTCAATGCAAACCGAAACAATTTTTAAATGTTGGAAGTTCATGCTCGATCAGGCTCATATTTACTGCAACGTGCAACAGTTCTCACATAATGCATGAGTAACGTTAATTTTGTAGAAGTACTCACGATCAGTTTGTTTAAAAATGTGACTATACATTTGATAGTAACAAACAATTTTACAACAAGTGGTTGATGAGTAATTGTTGCATGAGGGCTTAGTCTAAATTTTATCAAAACTGTTATATGTATGTCCAAAACAAATTTGCTTAAATAAAGAGGGCAAAATGTATTTATGAATTTTAATTAAAATATGACTTATTTCTACAGTATAAGGAAGGCCTCTTCTAAACTGAATTTATAGCTAGGATGTAGGATAGGTAAAATCAGCTTAGCATCATTAGGGCATTAAAAAATTTAACATCACCAGGCACGGGCAGGTATGAAGGGTGGATTAATAAAATATTTTGAAACCAGGATCTAGGTCTCAAAACTGATAGGGGACCTTTCCTCGGTGAATGATTTATAACCCATGCCTCCTCCCGTCAAAAATTGACTCAACCATACAAGCGAAAATGTTTTTCCATTGCTAACATTTGCTACAAACTGGAGGAATCAAATATTTTACGAGCTACTTATCAGGGCTGGGGAAGGAAAAGGATATGATATACCCTGTATGTAGATCGCGCGTACAGTTTGATCTATCACCAAGATAAAAGACCAAGACCTTCCATTTCTTCTAATCAGGAAGGAGGATAATGTCATTGTATGTCTCCTTTCGAATAAACAACTTGTAAAAATTGAGGAAATTGAATTTATTCAGTACATAAATGTGTCCCTCAACATGGATTGAAATAGTTATGATACAACATGTACTGTTTGGACTGAAAACAAATACAAAATATTGATACCAAATATGTAAGAACTAAAAACTTATGAAAAAAATACTATTTATTGATCCTAGGATCTCGGACGTATCCGGGGTGGTTCTGGGTATTCGAATCTTCAAACCTATGAGCGTCAGGAACAGCTGGCATATTCCGGTGCTGGGGGTAACTAGGCATTAAAGCTGGTTCGCATGCTAGAATTTATTATACATATTGTTAAAAATAAAAGACGGCTACTAGTCTAAATTGCACAAACTTAACAAAACTTACGCATGGGGGCTTCTCTAAAATAGGAGCTGTTCAAACACTCTTCAGCCGATGCCCGCTTTTTTGGATCATACATGAGAAGAAAATTCATCAGCCTCAGCCCGGGTCCCGTCAATAACGGAAACCTAGTCTTTACATTATTATATGGTTGACTTTTTAATGTGATATTTTGAACTGCAGGTAGGCTTGAGAATTCTGGCCAAATAGCGTCATTAGGAGAACCGAGAAGATCAATGATCAGGTCCAGTTGATGAATTTCAGACCGCCCTGGAAGCAACGGTTTATGTGACAATAGCTCTCCAAAGATACACCCTGCTGCCCACATATCCACGGCAGTGGTTTGAGTTTTTGCATTCAATAACAACTCTGGAGCACGATACCACAGCGTTACCACATTAGGAGTCATGGATTGCAAAGGTAGGGCGTACTTGCGAGCTAAGCCGAAGTCAGCTGCAAATATTAATTCTTGTAAATAATTCCATCGTGTTAAACACAACTCAAAAGGTATGTAAATCCACGCAAAACTGTTTTACCTATTTTAAGAATTCCTTTGTCAGTCATCAATAAATTAGAAACCTTCAAGTCCCGATGTACAATAAAATTTTGATGCAAGTGGCTTAAACCATGAAATAATTGGAGCATGATACACTTAACTTCGGCTTCCTTGAATGCAGTTTTCATATTATCTAGCAAACTAGCTAAATCTTGCTCACAATACTCCATGACAAGAAATAAGCTATATAAATCATCATGGGAAAATTTAGTACCTGGTTTAAAATATGCCTTGATGAAACAAATAAAAATACATCGTCGCTGAAGAGGCAAAATGGTCTCCGTCCGTGTGCATAATTTTGTACAGCACTTACACCATTTTTGACCCTTCAGCGACGCAATATGCACATATACCTTTCTAAATTTCGACCAACTGATATTTCTTTCAATTTGACAATATTTTGATGTCGTATATTCAACAGAAGAGAAATTTCTCGGAGGGCACTTAATGGAAATCCATCCTTTTCACGTTCCATTCGTAACTTCTTCAACGCTACGATTTCTTGAGTTTTCGTATCCTTGGCTCTATCTAATATATACATCAAATCGCTCATCAATTCCTCTATAATCAGTTTATATTCATGGCGAACATAACAAAAGAAAAATCAAAGAACTATTTTACTTACAAACCACCCCGTAAGTCCCTTCCCCGATACGGTTCAGCTTTTCGAACACGCTCACGGAACGGCACCGACCGAACTGAAAAGTATTTAAATTTTAGAAAATCTGAAGCAAACTGGGGACAAAACAAAAGTACTACTGAGAATTCTATAATAAAATGAGGGGCTTCGGTTAGCGGAATTAGACAATTCATCGATTGATCAATTGAAATCTGAAATGTCACAATCCGGGACAGGCTATTTATGAGTTGACTCGATGGGGTAGCTCAACGAGACAGATCAGAATGATTAGTCCAAGGGATGGGAAATGAGACCGTGGGATCTGTTGATGGGGCCGGCCAGAATCCAGATTGTTGAGACCAAGAAACGGGATGGTGGGATCAGATGGTGCGGAGGATTACAGTTGTGCACAATGTGAAGCAATCGGCAATGAAAAGTCTTGATAAAAAAGCGTACGATGACCTCACGCCAGTTTGACCCGCTACCCCATCAAGTCCGCTTATAAAACCAGCCCGTCTAGAATTTTGTTGACCAATCCGTCGGACAAACAATTGAAAATTACCATATCCGCGTCCGGAACTTCCACCATTTGTCCAGTCCTAAACGACACAATAGTTGCCTTTCTGAAACTCGGTTCCGAAATGTCCACGTCCATGTTGAGTCCCAACTACAAAAAACATACAAGTGTTGTATTGTAATAAAAAAACGCGGGACAAATTACGAGTAATTTTTTTTAGATTTGAATAAAAATTGGTGTACTGATTAAGTTCTGTGCGTTGTGTAAGAATCTAAAGAATTTCGTCCGGGAAATTGACAACTTCAGAGGTCGAACGTTATTATTATTTACACTGTTATTATTTCACTTCAGCTAGAGGTGATGAGTTTCTTGAGCGTTTACAACCGCTCGTTCATTGCACGTGTTATCGCGCTGTCATAGACATAGTCAGTCTCCCAATTAATTTCAAACTTTGTGACAGTATCAACATTTTTAAACTTTCGCCCCATACTTTCATTGGACTCTAAAAGGTCTATTTATACTAAGCCACATGCCAGTGCAATAATTAATAAAACTGAAAATTAACTAAAAATTTCCGCCTGTAAATATCCACTAAATTCAAATTACGCCTGTGCGAGTCCTTGCCATATCTACCGTCTCATGGAAAAGACAATTTATTATTATTAACGACAAATCCGACTGTAGATGGCTCAAGCTTTACTTCCACCTTTCTGTGCGTATGTACATATTTGCATGTGTATTTTTGTACGTGACATTTAATTTTTTGAGGTCAAAGGGATGACCCGATGTCCTTCAAAAACAAAAGGCTTCTTACTTATTGTCTAATCTACCCCTGCAAAAAAATTGAGTTGCCTGGTGCCCTTGGCTCGACAGCTTTTATCCGGACAAACAACCAAACAAGCAGACGAAAAACAATCGCAATATGTATGCTCTTCCTGCTTTGCTTCGCCCCTAAAAAGAAGTGCAAAAACTACTAACAATAAGCTAAAATAGAAGTGCATATTATTTTCGGCAAATAACCCAAATATTGCAATCCACAAAATGTTTTCAAGCAAAAGTCAGCTTAAACTAACACACTCGCGTCGCCCCTAAAAAGAAGTGCAAAAAAAAAATTTACATGCTGAACTAAAATAAATTCAAAAATTTGATTTTCGGCATATATCCCAAATATTGCAATCCGCAAAATTTTTTCAAGCAAAAATTAAACTAACACTTGTTTTATGTAATCTGTCCGGCTCTGTATGTAAAACTACTTCCAAGAAATGATTTTTTCAAATACAATTACTACAAATAATCAACGCACATGTAAAGCTAAATTGTTCATACTTCATTGTATAATGTAATATTGAAGTTGTCTCTAAATTAGAGGTTTTGAAATTTGGCTGGGAAATTTTGAAAAATTTTAATTATGATATATTTGTTTACATGATTTTTTTTAGAAGGAATCATCCGAAACCTGACCTACCTTTAAGGTCTAATCGTACTATGGTGAAATTTGTAAATAATTAAAAAAAAATCATAGTGACTGGGATTCAAAATTTTGTAAAGCCTATTTTGCAACTAGAAGTAATTTCGACAAACTAAAATTAATTTAGTTATTTATCAACTCACAATGAGTTTTTCCAAGCAGTTGCAGAATGCCTAACCTTGGCGGATTGTTGAAAATGTATCAGTAATCGGCAACGAACTTAGAAGTTACTATGTAAGTATACGGGTGAAATTGGAAAGTATGTAAGTATATGCATAGATTTGTAAAAACGCTTGCATGCGAGGCAAAGGCAAGCATCCATGCTTACATTGCTTGGGGTTGTTCAAGTAATCTGGAATACAAAGTTGGCCAAATTTTTACCACCCATCACCCATTGACATCTCCAACGTCCGGGTAACGCTCTCCGAACTTCCGCCTATTAACGGCATTTGTTATTGGCCATTCCTCGATTTTCCAGCCTCACTTTATTTCGTCCTGAGACCGAAATTTTTGACTAAAGGTGATAACAGCCCAAAATGAATTCTATGAAATTTACACCAAGAACTGGATTTTGATATATATATTTTATGAACCACATGCCCTTCATGAAAAAATAGCAAGTTCAGAAACTATCCTTTTCCGTATCTTTGTTCCTGGTGATGAATTCCCCCAAACTTGCTCTCTATTCTAATGGGCCATCCCCACAATTCTCCTCTGAAAGCCAATTACATTTCCTACAAATTACCAAATAACTTTCAAACTAAATTTCCAAAAACTTCGTGATCAAAAATTTAAAATCCACAAAATATATTTTGCTTCACTCTAATTATGACTTTAATTTTTGATTTACGTCAGTGAAACAAATTTTGAAAAATCTGGGAAAGATTTTTTTTAAATGGGGGAATCATATATTTTGTGTGCTGTTCCTTATATAGCTAGGGGTAGAAGAAAATAAATATAGGATAATCTGTACATGTGTGGGATCTAAACTAAACTTAGCCAGTACGCCAAGTCTCATACAAATCGGGAAATAAAATAACAAAATAAACTATTTATCCCGATTTTTCAAAAAAAAACACTGCATAGAGCAATCTGGACACAGGCGACCAAAACCTGGAACAACACACACGAAACTGGCTTCATGTAACGTAATCCTTGAACGGTTCCTTAGCAGCTGCGGCTCTAGACTTGTGAAAGGACCTTTTAAAGGTACATAGGTAAGGATCCAAGCAAGCTGTTTTACCGACTTCAACAGAATCGTAAACACGTGTTAGTTGCACCGATTCGGACTGATTGTAGAGTCACAGCCGGTAAAGAGTTTGTTTATTAAACAATCAAAGCCTGAAATTCAAAACTCAAAATACAATATCCGTCCCTTGATGTAAAAGTCATACGATATCCGTCCCCACAGCCTTAACTCATACAATTAAACCAAACAAAATCAGGACATTAGGAATATTCTTGTCATTGTTATTTCTGACAGCCACAAATCTGAATAATGAGCATTACTCTTAGGGTGCGTTCGAGTGCTTCGGTGTGGTGGTCATTTCGAACAGTGACCCCGAAGGATCCAATGATATTGCATTGGTGCGAGCGTATATTGACGAGGTCAGTAAAAAGTCATAACAATTACGAGTCCTAAAATGTTATTGAAAAAAATGTTATTGCTTGTCGTAATGAAGTTATATCTCAAAGTTATATAATATGTTTCCCCCTCCCCTGAATTCCATACCTACCTCCAAAGGGTCATCCTTTCCCTCGACCTTCAGGTTTTGTCGTATAATGTAGAGTAGAGGCCTGATATCGCGTAATGAGTTTGGAATGCGGTGACGGATATCGTATGATGAGTTTAAATTTGGGGACGGATATCGTATGTGTCCCGCTGTATTTCGTAGATAGTGAGCGGTATTTCAAAAAAATAGCTTCAAAGATCCTACCCACCTCGTGGTTCCTCAACAATAATTATCCCAGTTTCGATATTTCGTCCGGGAGAATGTCTGGAATTGAGAGATTACGGAAGAACTCCAAACTTGCTGAAGATTTGATAGCAGAAATATCCGCAAAGGTAAATATTTTTTAACTAAACACAAACTATATGTTGATGATACCTTTGAACCTTGATCATATTGGATTGAAAAACTTTGAGGAAATTCCCTGTAGTGTTTTTAAGTACTAGAACTCGCTTGCCATGACACGGGGCGTCCAAATGGAACAGTTTGGGGAACCAGGGTGGAGCTAGCAGGGTGCAAATTAGTTTTATGTTAGTTGGATATAATTTATATAACTGGACTTGTTTTTATAGATTAGCATGCTGAGCTAAACGAAAGTTATGCCTTAACACGGAACCTATCGAAGTTGCGGGCTTGAGGGGATTTAGTAAGGCAGTTGTTGCCATGTAATCCCGGAGGAAACGTATACTCCCTGGGTGAGGTCAACATGTGTATCAGAAGTATACTTATACTCCCTGTACTTCTAAATACTAATTATTTGTACTCCCGATTTTAACCTGAAGAAAGTAACTGCTGCAAGGTTATATGCTGGGGTTGCTAAGGTTGGGTTAGAAAACTCGGAAAACATACCACCGGGAGTAATTGTGTACTTTTGACACACATCTTAAAACGGGAAGTATAAGTGTTCTGTAGGAGTTTACGTTTCCACTGACAGAGTATGCAGTAAGCAATGCCTTGCTTCAACAACCCTAAAGAGAATTAAAAGCCGCCCTTAACGACTGATAAACAGATTGTTACCGCTATTCAATGCCCTACTGCCAGTATATGGTTTTGTGATGATCACTTTTAAGTCTGATTAGTCCTGAAAGTGCTTCAGTGTAAAATACACGGGGTCACGCGCTAAATCGGTGGAGTCCGAGGTCGCTAACTCAGAGTAGAAGTACTCAGATAGTAGGCATGAGCGGAACGATATAACGATACGATATATCGGTCCATATCGTACATTTTTAAGCAACGATATGTCACGATATTTATCGCAATTTTAAAGCGATATATCGGTTAATTTTAATATCGTACATAGGAGGTTCAATTTTCGAAAATGCCACAATGTACCCCTGTGACTACTTGTTTTGTAAGTAAAGCGATCAAGGAATGTGAAACGTTAAAACTGTCACTGAAATGTCTGTGTATAACGGATAAAATTCGAGCATGCTTAAAATACTTTTCCGAATTCGGAGTTAGGAATGTAGTAATACCTATTAGCAAGCATTTTCAAACTTAGTTTGCTTAAACTAGCTGACAGTGTTCGGACAAATTCAATTCTTAGTCAGAAATTGTCGATTCAATTCAAGATGAAACTGAACCGATTGGTGCAGTTCATAAGTGTGAATTGAACGCAATCATTTTTCTTAAATTTAAGTTCAAACCGTCTTTTCTAGAAAGTGTATTGTTAGGTGCAGAAACCGCTGGTTTTTGATTCAGTTCAATTCAATTCAAAAGTTTGAACTGAACAATTGTTTTTACTGAATTGAATCGAAAATCTCATTTCAACTCAGTTCCGCTTGTGAATTAAACTGAACTGGAAAAAGACTTAACTGAATTGAACCGTTCCGACTACTAGTGGCAAGTTAGTATCGTTTCTTGCAACTCTGTATTTTTAATTCGGCCCTTACAGTGCAAAACTTTACTACCCCACTGCAGTTACTACTAAGTACGTGAACTACTTTTTAGAATCTTGTAATCCGTTTAGTTTGTAATTGTACGTTTAATTGTATTTGAAATACCTAGGATGTTCCTATTAAAAAATCCGGGGCAAGTCATAATTGAATTATTACAGATCTTATAGTTCAATCTTTCGAGGAATTAGATTTTAGAGGCTGTTTTGTCAAAGAATAAATTACAAATATTGAATATTCTGCGAAACCACGTTCAATTTGATAGGATTTCATCAAAATTAGTGTGTTATTTTAAATTTAACCAAATACCGATATATCGTTCATGGATATCGGTATCGTGAATTTTCTTGTTAACGATACCGATATTAACGATATTTTAAAATTGAACGATACGCTCATGCCTATCAGATAGTCAGTGCAGTGCAAGACACTCACCCCGGTTGGCACAAGATCACAGGAATCACAACTCTCCAGGCAGAAACTGTTAATTAGTTGGTACGGGAATATGGTTTGTGTCTCCAAATGGTACACAGAGCTGTAAAAAGATAACCAAGGGAGCTTAAAGGCGCACATCACTGCACAACCTTTTCTTTTCGACAGTCGCTGAGCAATTTATAGGTTGGATTTGATTTGTTTTGTTTCTTTTTTCAGATTCGCAGTCTGACTCCCGACGCGGATTTGGAGAATATTAAGAAATCCAATGAAGATTTAAAAAGTGAGGTGGCGAAGTGGACAGAAATACTAACTATGGTTGAAATTCGGAAAGGGCTGGAACCGGCTTTTGTAAGTTTTTACTTTATTTTGTAAGTTCATGATTACAGTTAGAGGATTAATTATATTTTTAAAATATTTTGTCGGATATTTTTAGTTATATAATATATGAACTTGGTTGTGCACGTTATTGTTGTTGTTGGGGACCATTAAGGAGTATACTCATTTGTAGTGTAGCGTGTGTATGTATGTACGTATGAATGATGAGGTTGTTTCGTGCCGCATCTATGCACTTGTATGGAGTGTAGAGCTGGCTGTACACTAGTTAAACACTGAACACCTCTAGGCTTTTCGAAAGTGTTTTCAAATATACTTGAAGTAATGAAAGACGTGTAGTTCCAAAAAGTATTTCAAAAAAATCTTGACTTTTTGCTCCACTTCCTTGAATGCTGCATCCAGACTATGGATTCCAGTGTGTTTGAGCTACGGGGATGGACATTTAAAATTTGTCTGAAAAATCGAGAATAAAAGCTACAAAATTGGGGAATCGAATATGTTTAACGTTGCTCCTTCTATTCGGTAGAAGGGTAAAGCAAGAGGGATATGAAACATCCTGTATGCATAGTGGAAACGGTTTTACGCCAGGAATGTAATTATTGTTAGATCCAATGTATACGGGTGTGTGTTCAAACGTTTGAATGCACAGCAGTTATCTCTGACTGGTTTTGGTTTGAATACATATTTATAATTAAACTTTTTTTTAGAGTATGACAAGTAGGTCTGTTACTGTTACATCACATTGGTGTACTTCGCCTCTTACGATAATTAGTGAGTTTTGCACTTAGCCCTGATCAAACATGATTTTTTCTGTTTAGTACACGTACTATACATCTGGAAATGAAACGGTGGCTCCACCTACTGCCTCGGCGGTTAACAATAGTGCATCGGAAGAGCAGCCTCAGAAAGAAACTGCCCAGGGAACTAAACCTAAAAAAGAAGCTGGAGGTAAGAAAGTTGAAGCGGATGAAAATAAAAATGTGGTGGAAGCTGGGAATATTGCACCTCCAGATGGTGGAAAGCCGGCCAAGCAGAATAAGAAAGCCCAAAACAAAACTTCTGCTACCCCAGCACCATCTACTACAGCTGAAGTCGTGGATATCAGTAGGTTGGATTTGAGAATAGGAAAAATTGTAGATATAGACCGCCATCCGGAAGCTGATGCACTTTACGTGGAAAAAATTGATGTTGGGGAAGAAAAACCGCGAACCATTATAAGTGGCTTGGTATGAAATTCACTGATTCGTAATGTATTTATGTACGTCGCTGTCTTTTTCGTGAATACCTAATGTTGCATTTTTTTACGTAGGTGAAACACGTGCCAATTGAGGAAATGAGAGATCGATTGGTGGTGGTCCTTTGCAACTTAAAACCAGCAAAAATGCGAGGTATCATGTCAGAAGGAATGGTGATGTGTGCTAGCTCACCCGATAAGGTAGAAGTTCTGAATCCTCCACCCGGTGTCGCACCTGGAGATGTGATTGAATTTGATGGATACACCCGCAATCCAGATCCAGTGATGAATCCTAAAAAGAAAATATTTGAGACAGTTGCACCAGATCTGAAAACTAACGACAAAAAGGAGGCCACCTACAAAGGTGTTGTATTTTCAGTCCGTGGAAAAGGTATTGTTGTGGCAAACACACTTACAAATGTAGCCGTTAAGTGAATTATGAATTTGTGATTTTGGCAACCGGCGTGCTCTGGTTCATCATGTTTATGATTGAATTTAATTGCAACATTTTTTCTAGTAATTTATTGGATCATAATAGCAATAAACGCCAATGAATTTTTGCTGCATTGTCAGAAATCGAATAAGTTTTAATTTTCTTCGACGTTCATAGTTCTCAAATATTCAAGCTGTTGTAACATAATGCTTACAGAAGCAAAAAGTACGTCCAGTTTATTCAAACAAAATAACTTACAATGAAGTTCAGTATTAGTAATTAATCACAAATACTAACATGCACCAGTGTTATAAACATGGCTGCATTCATTAAAAAAAATTCTTAGCATTATTATTATAAGGTTTTACAAAAACAAACAAAAATTAAATAAATGCATTGATTAAAACCAGTCTAAAGTACATAATCCATGTCAGGTAATAAACCCCGTTGAAGCAGGAGAAACAGTTCACACAAAGATGCTAATTGTATGAAGTACAGGATCGAGTCCTCACAATAAACGAATGAAAATCAATGTTGGGCTCTTTTGTTTGACCAGCTCACTGGAGATCTGCTCCGATGAAATTGAAACATTTTAACTGCAATGGGTTCCTTGTGAACTTCATGTGAGTCTGAGATAACTTCTGTAGTGTCATCAAAATGGTAAAGTTCAGTATGGGCCAAGTCATCATAGAAGATAGTTTCAGTAGCGTCATGTTCCTGGTTAACGGATTCCGTCCGGTGATTACTAAGTCCACCAGTTGCGTCTACCGGGATGTCCGCAATGAACTCACTTGGCTTTGAGGATCGATTAATATGGTAAGTTCTATGTGCATGAGCTGAAGGGACGCCATTGATGTTGCTGTAATTTGATGAGTATGATACTTTTTCAGATTTTGAAACAACTACATTCTTCACAGTCACATAACTAAGGTCTGGTGTAGTTGTCAGGGGAGTCCAAGTATCCTTTGTTTTAGCAAGTCCAAATGTAATTGTAGAGGATATCGGCGGTTCTTTTGTCGTTTCATCGTCCATAGCTGGGCTGCCAGTGACAGGTTCAGGAGTGGAAGAAGGTCTTAAAGTAATTCGTCTTCGTAAGGAGTAAGGCAGATTAAGTTCGGGATTTTTTTTCCCTGCGTCTAGAAGATAGTTCTGGATTCGCAACGCATCTTCATCCATTACCATTGGGATGGATCTGTAATTAAATGTTGTAATTACTTATTTTACATCAAACCACGATCCCCAGTTATGACACAGTACTAATTTCACATAAGCAGTTACAAAATTGAAGTTCATTGAATAAATCTCTAAACTTAAATTCTAGAACATGCTGACCGAATTCTTACCTTACCGTGACTCTGATGGCGATGAGCTGGACCCGTGTAAATCCGCCCTTAAAGCAGCAATTTCTGCGTCAGCGTCCGGATCTGGAAAGGGAGTCACAGGATAGTTGTAGTACAAGCAGCGGAGTTGCTCACAAATAAATGTCAGTGGTCGACTGCAATCCTCTGGAGTGAAGACCGTTCCTTTGTTCATGGCAGCTTGCATTGTCATGCACTGTTTGGATCTAAAATGTAGTGTTGGGGATATTAGGCTCAGATTCTCTTTTATTTCTCAAAACTCAACCATTCATCGAGGTCTTTAAAAAATGTCTTCAGATTTGCTACTATGTACTAGTAATCAAAAGAAGATAATGATTATTTTTTATAAATACCCACCCCGACACCCCTCCCAGAAGTTTTTGCTGTAGCCAGTAATCAGAGAAGGTAGCATTCAATTGTTCTCCAGAGCTCATCCATATCCAGCTGTCTTCGGATCCTAATTTGTTCCCACTTGTCCAATACTCCTTCCCTGAATTTCCTGCAGGAAAGTGTGTTCAGGCAAAGAATATTTTTAAACTGAAGCTTACGCTTACGCAAGTTGCTGTACATTATAGTATCTACAGCTAGAAAAGTAAGGAGTTTAATGATAATCGTTTTTGGATTCAGCCAATTTCTAGATCATATGTATAAGATATGGAATATGGATGCTAGCATCTTTTTCTCCGTCCAGACTTCCAAACATCTCCCGATTGTATAACGCATGCATCCTACGTGCTCTGCTACGCTGTTGTATTATGTACATATTGAACTAAAACGTGTCGTTTTATTGTGATAAATAATTCTAACAATAATACATTGTATATTTTAGTGTAGTGCTAACGCCAATCAATCACTAGTTTACAGAGCTGCCCAAAGAAACATTCTCAGCAAGCACAAGCTACAAAATTCATGATACAAAGGTATTTATGTTCGGTAAGAATGTTAGGTTTAACAAAAAATGGTGATTGATTCAAGGCATAAATCACGTCAGTTTCCATTTTGTGGAAGGTTAAAGAGCAGCAGTGATAGATAGCTAAAATACGAAAGCCTTCGAAACAAAGCGTAGAAAATACACAATGTGTCCACTCCGTGAAAATACAACCTTTAAGATACGTGCATGTGAGCCCTTTGATGAGCTAAAATACAAACTACAATATATATAAAATATCATTTAAATACATATTTTGAAAGTACATATTTGTATATACATATGTGCAGAATACCAAAAAACGGTTGTCGTTCCCCTAGTCCGCATAAGGGAGCAATTAGTAAAATATTTGATTCTCCCACTTTTTAACAAATTCTTTTCCAGATTTTTGAAATTTTTATCTCATTGACCTCGGTCAATTTTTGTAGTCACAGGGGTCACGAACGTGAAGCAAAGTCTAAATTTTTTGTGATCTTGGAATCCAACAATTGCTTTTTTCAATACAAATTTTTTTCCCGAATATCTTTTAACACTAGCTTGTATGATGTTTTATGGGCTTTCCTGAAAGATCTGATAGACTTCTGCGTTAAAAATGATCGCCACGAGCCTTAAGTAAAGGCAGCAAGGTTGGGAGAAATTCAGTCTCAAGAGCGGAACTGAAGAAACTCGGAAGAAGGGAGAATTTCTCTAACACCCCATTTTTACATAGCAGATCTGACCGTTGTAAAAATATTTCATACCACATTGCAGATTTCATTGGGATTCATTTGGGTTCAATATAACATAACGGATCTAAATATCTGGGGCAAGGTTTGAATAGAAACCAAATAATTGTTTCTGAAGGAAATGTTTTAAAATATAAATAAGCCTGCGTAAACCAAACATTCCCTATATACTAGCGTTAAAAGATATTCGTGAAAACATTTTGTGTTGAAATAAGCAAATGTTGAATTCCAAGCTCACAAAAATTCCGACTTTGCTTCACGTTCGTGTTCCCTGTGACTACAAAAAGTCACCGAGGTAAATGAGAAAACGCTGGTAAAGAATTTGCTACAAAGTGGGGACATCAAATATTTTATGAGCTGCTCCGTTATGCGGGACTGCAATCTTTTTTGTAGCAACATGTACAACTTTTCCTTATACACCCATTTACATGAATTCTTGTGCCGTTATAAGTTATAACTTACGAGGGATGTGACAGGTGACGTTGTAGATGTTAATGCAGCAAGTGAAAACGATTTTTTAGAATCTCAGTATGTCATTGCGGGGGAAATGCCTCTGTTAGGAGAGTCGTTATGCAGAGTCGATTGTACATATATTCATAATCCTACAACATATGTCATTATGTCACTTGTATCGAAATAAGGACTACCACGTAGGTTCCACCAAGGAAGTCAATGTACCGTACGAGGAAGAATTCAGTTTTGCATAATGCCCAGGAACTGAACCAGGTATGTTAATGCCCATAACAAGATGAGTTTGCGTTACTTACAATCAGTAATAAGCAATGTGCATATCAACAGAAAACTGACAATGAGAGTACTGTACTTACCTGTTACTTTTAAGGGCAATTAAGACATAAACCACAGCGTCTTTATAATGCTTTTTTAAACTAATTATACTTTTAACTTTTTCAAATAGATATGCTAAACCAAATACGAAATCATAAAATATGTTCAGTTATGATCATTGAAAAACAAGCTGGTTAATTTTATGACCTTGATCCTTGAAATAGGTTAGAGGGTTCGGAAGTTACCCTTTAAGGTTATTCCAATATTAAAATTTTGAATTTAATAGAATACCTTGAAGACCCCTTATGCCTTCAAACTAATGAAAAATCTGAAAGCAAATTTGTTACAAAATGGGGGAAATCAATATTTTTACCTTGCCCCCAAGGGGATTTTGTAGCACCCTGTTTGTTATAATAATAAGAAGGAATGTCAACAAGTGGAACTATTCAAATGCAACTCATACAGTTGCACATTTCTGCTTCATTCTTTGAGAATGAATTGATTGTACTACAGGATATATAAGCTGTAACGCTACCAAGTCGAGATAGTAATCACATATACAAGGAGTAAAGGCTATCTATCATATTTGAGGATACAGTGAGATGTTCCTGACCTGACTGTCCCATATACAATACAGTGATGTGTATGTCCAGTTTGATTCCTAACAAAATGGGAGTTGATGTAATTGAACGAACTGAGAAAGTTCAATGTAAAACTAATACCGTTTTTTCTAACAATGTCCATTTGTTCACTTTTTTGATATTTGCAGAAAATGTCTTGACGCATACTCGTAGGAAATTTTACGGGCTTTCCAGAGAGATATTTGGTAGGTGACTACTTTGATAAACGTGGTCATGACCGAAAAATACCTGGAGCAAGGTTGGAGAAATGGATCAACCGTGAGAAAAATGTAGAAAAGAAGGCATTTTTTCTGCAAGGAATCTCTCTCGTCCATTTTTTCACAGACAGTCCGTTGTTCATATATTTTTGGAGCAAATTTGATGGGGATTCATTTAATTCTCATGCCATCTTCTAAATCAACAACTGTGTATTGCGGTCTCAGCAACCAGTAATGTAAGACAAACTTCTGAATTGCTTCAAAGAGCTGGCATTCAAATAAATGTTTTATTTATTTATATGTATGTTTACAAGTAAGTAAGTATAGATACTTACTTACTTACTGTTTGCATCAATCTTGCTTAACATATTTATGTTCTGAGACCGTAATTAGACCGGCCGGTCATACATGATAAAATGACAACAACAGAAATTAGGTCCCCACCTTCTCTTCAGTTGCGCTCCTCAAGCATAATTGTATTAAATCTCCATGTCCACAATTGCTAACTTAGATACCTATCAAATAGCACCCCAGAAAGCCCACAGAATTTCCTACCAACAAGTGGGAAAACGTGCTCTGAAAAAAACTGGTGTGAGAATTTTTAAAAATGAAGAAATTGGCCTCTAAAATACCCCGGATGTTTGAGGGTTCATGACCCTGTGTCATCAGATATTTATCCAGGTCAATGAAGTACATTTTGGAAAATCTGGAACAAAATTTGCTACGTTGGGGGAATCAAATACTTTATTAGTCACTCCTTTATGTGGACTAGAGAGTGGGCAAATGTTTACGGTGTACTATCACGGGACGATAATATTTTTCTCGAAGCTCAGATATTCTTCTGGAACTTTTGAGCAAGATGCAGTACTTTATTTGAAATACAGTTTATATGGCAGTCAAAGTAAACAAATACAAAATAGTTTTGCGCTTCCAGTGTTATAAAATACTAATTATTGTAAGTACAAATTAATACTTTAAAAACTATAACTTTACCAATATTTTAAAAAATACGAAGTACAAATTAATAAATACTTCGGAGTCTCAAAATTCATATTTTCAAATGTAGTATTTCATAGCACTACACAGCTCTGCTAATCCCGGACTCCTTGACTGTATTTATATTGCAGGTGCATCAGTTTTTTTGTATCAATGTATGTACTAAAGCTGGGAAATGATGTGAGAGAGGGAGAGCTACATATGTAGATACTTATCACCAGGGGTAGATTGAAAAAATAATTTTTAACCTGGCCCTAAGCTCAAAATATATGGATGGCTGGGCCTTTCCACGTGTAATGTGAGGGTCTTGGTTGATTTTTTTTCCTCCCTGACAGGATTACTTATTTACTGGTGTGCCACCCAGTAAATCCACCCCTGCTAATAGCATAACTGAACTCCTATAGGTAAGTATCAATACCCCAATAATCTGGAAGGGTAGAAGAACATGGTGACGGAAACAGAAAGTGATGCGAAAGTAAAAGGTAATTATTATTACGTACAGAAACATATTTACGGAGTAACCTTGAAATTAAGTTCAACTTCAAGGTACAGATAGATTACTAAGACAGAAACCACAGCAGGTGAGTAGCCTGTAGTTAAACAGACAAAAAAATCCATGCGGTCAAAAGTTTCTGGCTGTCATAACTAAAATAATTTGTATTTATGTCTACCTAATCCCAACATACTGTATGCTAGCTCGATGGGCAAAAAGTAAAAGTAAATTGCACGAGGTAAGCACACCATTTTTTGTTGTGGGTTTTGCAAACTAAACTACACTTCATCCTTTCTCATGCCTGTCTAATGAACTTGGGGATTCCGTGTATTTTCATCTTTCTCTCTTGACAGTATATGAAGCAAGAGAAATGGGAATATGGAAAGGTCCTTGCCTAGCCCGGAGCTACACTGATAAGTACCCCGGAGATACGTTCATGGAAGAGTCATTTTTCCAAGGAAGTTGGAATTTGTTGAAATGATCACTTAGTGCGTAAGGCGTAAGGTTATACAAAAAAAATTATACTCAAGTAAGTACCTTCAAAGGATTTTAGGTACGCTGCAATCAAATCCACCTCCTCCTTTGTCTCCAAAGTAACCAGTTGCAAACCCAGAGTCCGACAGTACTGGTATGCCAAATGGAAGTTGAGCATTGGGGCATACGGAGACGATGAACTGAACCAGTATTGATTTCCATTCATTGCTACTAATTTTATGTTACGATTCTGACCTGAAATAAAATTGTCAAATCAGATCACAGTTTATGACTATAGTTGCACAATTAGTAAAACCTCATCTCCACACTATACATGTAGCATAACATAACTGTCATTTGCAAAACTAATAGCTATTTTCCCACTTTAATAACTGAAAAGGCAGTTGTCGATTATAATAAAAAATAAAGTTGTACCCTCTAAAATTGGTAGTCAACCTTTTGTACAGTAAACCCTACTCTGACCGGAAGTTTACAAATGTGTAAAGCCTCCCACCAAAGGATCATTAATTAAAAATACCAATTAAATCATAAAATCATTTAAGAAAAAAATAAGGTTTTGACCTCATTGTAAGAAAACATGTAAATAATAACGAAAATATTTTGGGAAGAATTTAAACGTAGATTTTACGCTGTGCACATTCCAGTTGACGTACAAGTAACTATTATTTAATGTTCGTAGAATGTGTAATGCGTAAAATTTCAGCTTACCCCTACCTTGGCAGTAGAATATTTGGGCTACCAAGACCAGGAATGCAGAGCCGGTGATTTTGAACGTTATGGACATCATTCTGCTCCAGGTATGAGGAATCCAATGGTTCAATGAGGTTTTGACAGTCCTCCAAATATTCTCAACTCAAAACAATTCTGTTGGATGAGGACGTACTAGAAGTTGGGGTATGAAAGATCCCACACCTTTCGGGCCTAAAGGTTCTCGAGTAACTGACAACAATGAGTAGATGTGGTCGCAAAGAAATGCGGAGAAAGAATGAGCTGGAACTGTCGGGGGATGAGAGATAAAAAAGTCGAAAGGAAAGGAGAAACCCAGAGGATGCGTCTCAGCTGGATATTATTGCAATTTTTTATGAAGCATCCTCACCTCTTGGTAGGTATGTCGAGGAAACAGGTGGGAAATATGTTACTGCCAGTCAACTCAAAACTCCATTTCTCAAGTATGTGATGATCAGACAAGGGAGTTAACAAAACCATAAGTGTAAATGTAGGAGTCGCTTGAGGAGTGCTTAACTTACACTAAGTGTTAAACAAAGAGGAAACTGAAACTCGATCCATTTGGGGACTCTCGTCTCTGAAGTCTTATTATTACACCTTGAACCTTTTCTTGATTTTCTTTGCTTCATTACCTACGTCACTCTATGCATGTTACAGCATTATATGGTATAGTACCTATACACAGAGTATATGCATCTAAGGATACAATCAAGATGAGTATCTCCAAGTTGCACGGGAAGAGAAAAAACCAATCAAGGGCAATAACTTTACCTTTACTCAATACTACAAGTTATTCACTTTTCACGTCTCTTCCAAACATACATACATAATCACCCTTTTTTTTTGGCATCCCATTGTTTTACCCAGGCATTAGCCCATTCCTCTCCTTTTTCTCTCCCATTCTGCTCCAAATATCCTCTGGTCGGATTTAATACATGAGACGAATTGAGTCCTTACTCGAGACTAGTGAGCATTTGGCAGCATCTTAACATTTTGTGAGCTATATGCTGTCCATTAATTTCTTCTATAATAATAAATGATAAAAAATAATAAAATGTCTTGAACCATTTGATGCAACATAATAAATGTCAAACTTATATCGGGTCATGGGTGAAAACCTACAAGACCTTACATACATAAATAAATAAATAATAAAATATTGTTTTGAAACACGTTAAGTTAAAATTCCGGTATTCTGGCATGGTGTGTCTGGTCTCAAATTAATTTTGTTTATTTGAACGTAATGTAGCAAAAGCATTATTGGACAGTTCGTTATTCTAAACATTAGCTATTTTATGGCGAGGTGCCAAGGCAGCGTAACAGTAGTAGCTATTACACTGTCCTGCGAATGTGTAAGCTAAGCCTTCAAAGGATATTAAATCACTTAACTTGCGCAATACAGTTACAACCTGAAGTAAACCAAGAAAAGAATTTTCACATGACCTACTATATATATGCATCCTCTGTCCAGGGTGAAGCATTTGCGTAATTATTATGTCACTAGTCCCTACCTAGTTATACCTGATAACAAACAGTGTTGTGGCACAATTAACTGTTAACTTTAAGCGAAACTACCACTTTTTTTAACGTCGGAAAGGAAAGCTGATTGTAGGTAGATTGAGCAAAGGAATTAAAGGAGAGATTTCTCATGAAGTTAAAGGAGTTTGTTATTGAAATGAAGCTATTAATTGCACTACAGCCAGTGGGGTTTACTTTATACGGTTATATCTTGATACAAGGGATTTTATATTCCTTTTATTCCTTATTTGTTTTTGTTAAAATTATTATTGTTCCTATATGGGATCAATCAGACCGGTATTCCATTTTCCGGGGTAAGAGCAGCCCTAATAAGAGCTGACTGCGTACACCATATACACATATCTACTTTAATTTAGAAAACATAAGGAAATGTATACAGTAGTATTTAGCAGTCCTCTTTATCGAGTGTAAAAAAAAATAACTATTACTCACTCGTAAATATTGTTTCACTGTTTTTCTATGGCAAAAGCTTCCTTGAAAAAAAAATGAACATGGGTTTTGGAAGTTCACGTGGAATTTAAACTTATTTACATATTATTTCGGGATCCTTGCATGCAGCCTGGAAGTATAGTAGATTAATGCTGGATCCGAAGCATTTAATTCCTGAGGTATGATAAATTCCTAAGGTAGCCAAATGTTTGGGAAAGAACGTAAAAGTTTTCTGGGCGAGATCAGTGTATAGTAAACGTGGTGAAATGATAAAACCTTTTGCTCTTTTATCTACAAACATTCTACGTTGAAATGCATCTTGTCTCGTCAAATTAAAAAAGTTATCCATTGATCTTCCAGGGAAGTGCAGTCAATAAATAACAGTGTGGATCAAAACAACACTATTTGTATGGTAATCATCCTTATCCACGTTCATACTTCATTTTTGTGTTAGAGGAGCAAAGTGTTTCCATATCAGTATGTACGGAGTACGATCAGCTATAGATAATTATAAGTTTGCTCGCGTAGAATTTTTCCAAGGGAAAGTGTTACTTTACCCTAATAATAATTTTCATACCAAGGAGCTGTGTCTGCATATGAGTGGAGTGAGTGTACGAGTATTACATCAAAAACCATTTGTGATCATTTCAATATCTGTCCCAATCATCTTTCCATGAGGATAAAATTTGATTGTGCTGAGTCTATAACCTGCTGGACAGATTCCTCCACATCGATAGTACTGATGAACTGGAAGGAAGATAGTCACACAATTAGTTGCACGGGCAACTGACTATACACCGGACTTGGAGTAATAATTATTAATGAATGCACGTAAAAAGAGTAGAGAGAACTGAATTGATCAAAGGAAGAAGAGTGCATAAACGTGCTCCAGATACAGTACTATATAGAAAAGTTGCATTTCCCAAAGTTGTGTCTTCAGAATAATCATCTTTGGAGGAAAAACAGAGCTGGTCTAACCAGTATTCTTCCCAAGGAGCTCTCGGGACTGTCTCGCCCTGGAATAACTGACGTGAATGTTAATTCAAGAAATTTACAAATAGTTGGACAAAAAATCAGGATATTTTCAATGGTTAAGGATTTTGACGCGTATGTCTATACTCAAGAATATTTTCGCATTCCTGTGATTAAAAAATGCCGACAAAAACTTGTGGAACCACAAATTTTCTGTAGTCTTTTCCAACCTTTATTCTTTCTCCGGTCGATCTGAAGCGATTGCGATAAGACATGCTTCATGGGAACTAACGAAAGATTGCTGTTTTCTACTAGTCCTTCAGTTCAGTTCCCTCAGAGCTGCCCAAAACACATTCTCGGCAAATATGTACAAACTACAAAACACAGGATACACAGACATTCAAAATAAAGCATAAATTATAAAATACTACCCCGCAGGTAAAATACAAATTAATTTCTTGCAGAACAATATCCCAAAATATAAATTGAAAAATATAGGATGTATTTTAAATAAGTATTTTAATTATAATAATGTATTCTGGACAGCCCTGGTTTTTCGTTGTCACGCAAAAAAAAAAACAAATCTCGTTTTAACAAAAATGATGATTGGTTCAACTGAAACGAGGCATAAATCAATAATCTTTGGATTTTATGGAACGTTAAAATGCAATAGGGATTGTCAGCTAAAATACAAACTATAAAACAATTTTCATCCTGTAAAATTGCAATCTTCAAGACACACACATGTGTAAACCATTTCACACAAGTTTAATCACCCTTTGACGAGCTAAAATACAATCTACAAAAAAAATATTTTAACTACGTATATAATAAATGCAAAAATATACGTATTTTAGACAGTTCTGAGTTCACCAGAGCTGTGCAAAATGCTTCTGCGCCCGTCAAAACACAAAATAAAATACATTAAAGGGAAAAACGTCAAAACACAAAATACAGAGGAAAGTACATTTAAAAATAATGGAAAAAGGAAAATAACTTAGAACATTTTGTCTACATGCAAATAAAAATACAATTCATTTTGAGCAATCCAAAATGCATATACATAATTACATATAAAATACTGCATTTTAAGTACAAAAAACTTTATTTAAACTACAAAATACTTTTGCTTAAACCACTTTCTATGATTCTCGTTCCATTTTTGTAATATCAGATCGCACGTACACTCCATAGGTGTAATGATTTAGGCAATAAATATTTTGAACAAATTACTTTTTTTCAGATAATTTTTTATGGCATTTACAGTTTCTAAGTAAATACAAAATACTTTTGTCCTTATATTTCAAAATCCTAAATACAAAATACTTTTGTCCTTACAATATTTCAAAGTCCTAAATAAAAATACTTTAGTATTTTGTATATATTATTTATATTAGTATTTTATATTGTATTGGTCTCAAAATACGTATGTATATTTATGTCCATTTCGAATATATGTAAACATACCAAACATGATGATATCAAACAAATTTAAAAAACAAAAACTAAATACAAATTCAAATTACTCAATCAAAAATAAAATAAATTTCACGTCTTACACGAGGCTCCTCATTTATTTTCGCGGAATAGGAAGTCATGTCCGGCCTATTGCCACCCCCACAACTTCCCAACTAACAACTGACACTCGGATAACTGGAATGGACACAATTGCCACAATTATTATCTGCCACAATACCAACTGCTGCATAAACCTTGCTGCCACCGGTGGTCATAATCTCATAATCATATGTTATGCTAACTGTAAGTTCCATAGCAAAATACTATTTTAAGCTTCATTAAAAATATCATATAAATATCAATAGAAATTGTCATAGCATTATCCAATAGAATTTACCATTATATATTATATATTATGTAATGGTATGGTATTATATACTATATTTATGAGCCCCAAATATGGATTTATATAACTATTTTGTAAAAAAAACGTTCTATACAAAATAAAATACGCAAGGTTGATAACGACCCAGTCTTTGTAAAATAGATTTAACTAGTAACTGATCTTCTATAATTATAATCCCTGTATGTGTATCTAGTCTGTATAGCCAATTAATTACCATCGTTTAATATGGATTTCCAAATTTCAAAAATTGTTTTCCCAAAAACTACCAGACCGATAACCCAATAAGAATTCATCCTTCCAATTAACACAAGTAATGTCCACATAAAATTTCAATGAGATCGGTTCAGTAGTTTTTGAGTGTAACCCGACACACAGACCTGCGGACGTACAGACACGGGTTTCTTAATAGGGGGCAGACGCTTCCCTAAAAAATACTAAAAATAAGCTACTTCCCTTAATACTAAAGGATGCCATAGTACGTCCAGAGAAAAAAGCGGGATAATTGTCACAGCTTAAAATAATTCGAAGTATATTCCCAGCGTCCGTCCGCTACTCGAAACTCCAACGCACACACTATACTTAGGAGCCCACTGGTTGGATTGTACCGGGCTGAAGGCTGAAGTTGTAGATCTGTAGATTTGTACTACTGAAATCTAATATCCGAAGGTTTTGTGAAAAATAATCCCACAAGAAGTACTTTCAGTTAATTAAGCACAAACCACACTGATTGGCAGTTGTTGTTTTATACCTTCGTGATATATTTTTATTTTAGAATTAAGAAAGTTGTTGAGATAGAATTTGACTAGTTTGATCATCTTGCAAGCAAAAATGCCGAAATACTATTGTGACTACTGTGACACTTACTTGACCCACGACTCTGTAAGTTGACCTTTACAATTGTATAATTATTAATTTATTAATTGTTAATTATTGATTTACTTAATTGTGGTTCATGTATTGACATTTTGTGAATGTAAGGTTGGATTCAACTACGGAGGGCTGAGTAAACCTGGACTCGACATAAGATTATTAATAATATTATATGATAATCGTTTGTGTGTTTAAAATGAATGCAGAGGTATTATTTGAGTAGTAGATCTTCTAGTTTGGATATTCGGGAGGTCAACGGTCATGGTTACCAGTGTTACTGGCTTTGTATGGAAGTAGACTTGTGTTCAAGGCGAACTTATAGAGTAATTTCATCCGAAGTCGATCTCATTTCGGGGTTTATTTCAACCCGAAAATTTGGGGGGTCATAATATCAAATGTAGGCCAGTAGGGATTAGGAGTCATTTCTATCTCCCTAGTTAGGTTTAAAGGCCAAGACAAATAATTTTAATGTTCAGTGTGTGCTGGTTGACCGTGTCTTTGTTCACTGGGGTGCAGGGTTTAATCATTACTTCCAGTTTCTATCTCTAGCCAAAAATAAGGAAATCGAAAAAACCTACAACTCTAGCGCTTTTTGGGTGAATAAGTGAGTCGAGACTAGTAGAGTAATTGTGAATATGTGCTCGCAGAACTCACGTCTGTGGTGAAGTACAAGTGATGACCATTAGCTTTGAGGCATCATATCTCCGAAACTAGAAGCATTTCTGATCCTTAATCTATCCTCCCCTCGAATAGTATCACCGTGTTACGAATTAAAATCGTTAAATAGCTTGTAGCTACATAGCATTGTGAAGCAAACTTGCCGAAACTAGTGACTGATCAATAAAGAATTTTTGCTCCTGTTGTTTTACAGCCGTCTGTAAGGAAAACTCATTGTGCGGGTAGGAAGCACAAGGATAATGTGAAATTTTACTACCAGAAATGGATGGAAGATCAAGCTCAGAGTCTTATAGACGCAACAAGTAATGCCACTGAATGTGGATACACCCACTGTTTGAAATGATGTTTGCATGCCTGACTGGGAATAAGGAACTTTAACTGAATTTAGCAATAATTGTTTGTTATTCTATTCTAGCTGCTGCTTTCAAGGCAGGGAAAATCCCTTCGAACCCGTTTGGATCTGGTCAGAAGCCTGGAGCGGCCATTCCTCCTCCAGCAATTTTGCAGAGTAAGTGCTACGGATATAACCATGTGTTTAACCAAACAGCTGCATTTACTAAAACAGGCACATATATAGTGCAGTGAAGACGTTTGAAGTTGTGCTTAGTAAAGTTTCTGAACGCAACACATGGCATTCTGCTTTTTTTTAGATCGACCAGGTATGCCACCAGGTATGCCTCCCGGAGGACCGCCGAATCAAGGCCCACCACCATTATTAGGACCTCCTGGAAGACCTCCAATGTTGCCACCGCCTATGATGCTACCCCCAGGAGGCGGACCTCCTCCAGGAATGCCACCGGGAATGCTTGCTGGTGAATGTTTAGATTGTTTTACAAGATAATACAGCGACGGAGACTGGTTACAAAAGTTACAAATAATTATGTTTTGGGGCCTGTAAATATTCTTTTTGTGTCTAGGATTGAGACCTCCAATGGGAATGGGCAATATGGGCGTACCCCCTCCACTAATTCCCCCTCCAATGGGCGGACTGTTGCCTAGGGGAGTCATGGGACAAAATATGGGTCCTCCGCCACAATAGCTTTTCATTATCACAGAATGATGAGTTACATTATTTGTATACACATGTTTTTGATGTGTATTACTTATATTACTTTAATGTTTTATATATAGATGTGGAGTTTATTATAATAGATTACCTTAATATTACTTAATGTTTTATATAGAGTCTTGTGGAGTTTATTAAAATAGATTACTTTAATGTAATTGCTTCAACTATTTTAAATACATTTATTCATTCTACTTGTAGAATATTCAGTATACTTAAAAACCTCGAACTTGCTTAGCTATTTTGTCCTCGTCGTAAGGATTCACCACTTTTTGATAATGACTAAATTGCAACGAAAAAGTTCCTAAGCCAGATGATAACGTCCGTAACGCAGTTGCATATCCAAGTAGCTCCCCGAGAGGGGCCAAGCCAATTAAAATCTGGAAAATGCACAAATGTAATTATTATATATGTATTGAAAGCAGAAACAGGCACCCAAAAGAAGTATTGTACATTTATGTATTTTCTAGGCAACCCCGCTACACACATCCCAGCAACCATAAGTGTGTTACGCACCTTATTTCCATGCTTCTGATCCATAACTTCTAACTGGAACCTCCTTCTGTTTAAATCATCACTTACTTGAGTTTGATACTTGGCATCTACAATAATTTCCAGAGTAACCAGTGGTTCCAATAACACCACTGGCGTTTCTTGTAGAGCTTGACGAACACACGATGCTGCAGCCGCCTCTACAATTGTATCTGACGTAAACTTAGTAGTTTGGAACCAATTCAAAGAAACCTCTACGTTTATTACCTGAAGAAAAATTATAATTACGAACAACATCATCGGCTAATTAAGAAAGTTTAAAAACCTGTGTCTCAAAAATTCTTACGGGAAATCCTAACTTAGGTCCACAGCGGAGACTGGATTGAACACCATTTTGGATGCATCGTTCATGCTTTTCGCTAAGGCGAGCCAAATTTTCCTGAGTTTCTTTACCTAGACCATGGCGAACTTTCTCTGATGGTTTCTCCTTGTATTGCAATGTCAATTCAATTGTAACAATGTGATTTTTGTTATTAAGGCATCGCTCAAATGTTATCCTCTTGGTTACTGGTTCCAAAGTAGTTTCTTTATAAGCTACACTCAGTTTACCTAGATCCGCATCCACTTTGAATTCACTTGTCAACCTTTGATGGATGATTTCTAAGTGCAATTCACCCATTCCTAAACGAAAATAAAAATTACCAGTCAAGCTTCAACACAACAAATATTATTTTATTTGCGCATACATAAAGTATCTCTGTCGTCTTACCTGACAGAACAGTTTGAGATGTATCAGGATCTACACTTACATGTAGGCTAGGATCTTCGCGTTGAAGAATATTTAAAGCTTGATCTAAAAGTTTCTGATGTAACTGTAAGAAATGACATAAAAATTAGTTTTTAATGCCACGATATATTGCGTGATGAGCAACATACAAGTAGTATAGTTAAGCCATGACATAAATAACAAAAGTAAGAACAAAATAACTCCCATCACTCTACCAAAGATGCAGGCTCTATAGAGCAGAAAAATACAGGTTCCGGTATTTCCACACTAGTCAGAACTGCTTTAACGTCTTCACGATTTGAAACTTTTGCCAACTTCCTTCGAGCTGATGAAGCCACTGATGTCGAAGTAGTTAATGTATCTCCGGTATAAGTTTCCTACGTGACAAAACAATATCACTAAAAATTGTCGGTTCCTTAATTACCCAGCAGTGGGAAAACAATAACAACACTAAGCAAATTTTACGCACGAACTTTTAGCCCCGAAACAACAGCAACTTGTCCTGGAAACATTTCTTGAACTTCGTGCAGGTCATCCGCTAAAGGCTGATATACTTTTGATACTTTTTCGTGTTTCTCCCGCGACACGTTATATATCTTCGACCCTGTCTTCAAAGACCCTTGGAAAAGGCGCATAAAAGTCAAAACACCCAAATGATTATCGTACAAAGTTTTAAAAGCAAATGCACACAATTCTTGATTGTAGGAAGAAACTACTTTATCCCTCACAGGAAGCTCACAAGGATGGGGTAAGTACCTGAATTAAACATTAAAAAAGTAAGTATTCCTTTTTTCTTGTGCAATCAAAAATAAATTGTTTACTTTGAAATTAAGAACTAACGTGGTAACTGCATCCAATAAAGGTTGGACTCCGACATTTTTGAAAGAACTACCCAAGAAAACAGGAACTATTTGACTATTTAAAGTTATTCTTTTGATTGCAGACTGCAAGTCTTCATTCGTAACACTCCCTATAGATTCCGTCTCAATAATTTTTGTTGCCAAGTCAGAATCAAAGTCAGACACTTGTTCGACAAGTTCGCATCGTTTCTTCATTAAGTCCTTATCGTTTCTAATGCAATCTTCAAAACAAAACAAATTCAGATTAGAAACGAGAGAATAAATTTAGTTTAGTTGATTTCAATTATTGGATTACTCACTGGTTTCGATGAAAATTGATATAAAAGCACTATTTGAGGAGCAGATCAAGGATCGGAAATTTTTCAGAAAAAAAGTAAGAAATTTGTTCGCACTGTTTTCATGATTTTTTAACAGAAAAACAGTTGTTGGCGCAGCAGCCTTTCTTCACCTCAAATTTGAACCCAACAAAAAAAAAACGACTGCGAAATTCTTTTTCCCCTGAAAATCCTAAGTTTTGAAAACCGGATGACTCACCAAAAAAGCAATTCCACAAACCTTACTTATTTACTTCCCTCATGAAAAATAATTTCTGGAACTCAATCTTAAATCCCTCGCCGGGATCAACAATTTTAACTCTTAATTAACAAATTTTCTTACCTAAACTACACAAAAATTGGAAACTTTCGAAGGGATCTACATACTCAGACAATATGTTATCTAACAAATGAGACAAATATCTCCGAAACTTGAAACGTCCGACAAACTTTTATTTCCCGGATCTACTCTTACTTCTAAATTGTAAGTGCAATGTACCCATTTTCATCAAAATCAGCGAAAAGCTAGTGTCTTTACTACACTTAAGCCGAAACGAGAGCAAGCTCAAGTTTTAATAAAATTCGGATCTACGCTGAATGAATTATACGTACGTCGTTGGTATGTCACTCCTTTTGAAGGCGCATCAAAAATAATTTTTTCCATACGTACTAAATCAATGATTCCAACAAAACTGGACCCAGTTCCACCCATAGATTCGTTATACACCGGTAATTGCAATAGCACCGGAATGGAATGTAATCTTTTTATAATAGATTCCAAGCACATCTGATACGATGCTTTTGCCTAAATAAAAAAAATAGCATGCAATCAACAAATACCCAGTCCGAAATATCCCTCAAATATCCTGAATTCATAACTTCAAAACACGAACCGTCACACTTACTTTATCCATTTTATTAATGTATATCAATCGAGGTAACTTATTCTCCATAGCTTGACGCCAGACAGTTAAAGTTTGAGCCTCCACACCTGAAAAAAGGTTGAATATATTTGATCCCTTATATAATCATCATATTCACTAAACTAATTCAAAACTTTTTTCTCAAATCAATCTCACCCGCGGATGCGTCAAGAATAGCCACAGCAGAGTCGACAGCCCTCAGAGATCTTTCCACTTCATAGGTGAAGTCCACATGACCTGGAGTGTCAATCAAATTAATACTGAACTCCTTCCATGGAAAGCTGACGACCGCACTCTGGATTGTGATCCCTCTTTCTCTTTCGAGGGGGAGGAAGTCCGTGACAGTATCTCCATGATGAACTTCTCCCGGGAATTTGATCACCCCCGCATAATATAACATCCTCTCCGTCGTAGTCGTCTTACCCGCATCAATGTGAGCCATTATCCCAACATTTCGGAGTTTCTCCGTCGCCTCATTTAATTTCTTCCCTTTGCTATGGGGTTTGAATGTTGAAACAGCGTAATTTCTTTTGAAGGTGCGAAGAGTTAAATTTGACAAAATATTCCTCTCCAATTTCCAAAAAAATATTGGCCAAAATATCTTCCGTGTCGAATCCATTTCTTTTTTTAAATTCTTGTCCACTTATAATCCTTTGGCTGAACAAATTAACACAATTAATGTACTCTCAACTCGGGTTTAATCAAATCCGGGATCTCACAAGTACGCAAGCTCTTAATATCATGCGGATGAGGATAAACAATCCGGGATTTCGGATTATTCAATAAAACAAAATTGTGGAGATTTAGGGGTCCAGAACTCCGATGACGAGATTAGGTTCATCCCGTAAACCCATCGACTCGATAGTCCCCGGAAGCATTGCATGACATCCTGTAATGATTCCCGGCAGTAGTCATTTAAAACTTTCGCGGTTTTGGATTTACGGTTTAAACTTTCGCGCCTTGTGGAAACAAGATTTTCTTCCAGATTTTCGTGGTTGGTACATGACTGTTCCAACGTTTTATTACTACCCATTTCAGACAATTTAAACTTCAAATCGCTACTAATCGTGTATTTTTAGTTTTTTTTAGCTGAGTATCATTTGGATAGTATTCTTCAAAAGATGTGATTTTGTAAGTTCTGTAAAAATCGTAAAAGATGTCGTGAGGTAGGTTACAGTTGTCAGTGTTGAGTACAGACTACGGGGCATGGACGCTTTAAAAGTGGAAAGTTTTGAAGTACCAATTCACTTTTTCCTCTCAAAGTTACGGTAACCTGTACCTGGGAGGTCTCAGTTTAGGTTTTAATGTGGAGCCTGTATGTACATGACGATTGTTTCTATTAGCGACTATGTACCTGTTTCAGTGCTACGTTTGAAACGTTTAGTTGACCCTATTGCTATTGCATTACAGAAGTTATAATCGTTCTATTTTTCCCCATTTTCAGAAAACCGAGTCAAGTGGGTGTTTCAGACTTATTTTATTTTTGTAACAATCTTTTACTATAAGTTAACACACATATTTTTGTCTTCCCGGGTAATTGTAAATTGGGCCATTCGTTACCTTCAAATTCCTCCCAGATGAGATTCACAGGGGCCGGAGATCCAACCTTAACGTATATAAATGTCAATTTTCCCCCTATTATAACTATGATGAGACAGTCTTTTAAGCGGTGATATTCATCCCTCACTGGAAATATAATAATTAACTTTACATACACCGATACATCCCCATAAATTGAAGTAAGCAATTGGGATTGGGAAAACATGAGGAATCATACTCTTATTTATGGCAACTCCACACAGTACACTTTGAAACTTAAGTTGAAATTCTGGGGAAAACGTGTTCATTAACTTATTCAAGCACATTCACTGAATCCGTTCAAAAATTGATCTCCAGGTTATCATGATCATGAGTGTGCACACCAGAGCTGCGCACAAGTACAAGTAGTACACGAGTATTTCAAGTCAAGTTCGCGTTCGGGTCGTGGTCAAGTAAATAAATTTAAAACCATGAACGGTTCGGGTCGTGTTCAGGTATTTCATCGACTTGACCATGATTTCTTACCTCAAGTCAAGTTCGTGGTCAAGTATAATTATTTTACTTGAACCATAGTACCTGGTCATGTTCAAGTAAATATTAAAAAGTACTTGACCACGAACTTGAGTTTTTCGTGTACAAGTTCAAGTAATTTTGTTTGTGCAATTCTTCATGGCTGAGGGAGTTTTCAATTCACTTACGATTCACTGTACTAAATGAAACTTAAAACGGCATTTAATACATCACTTTAAGCGGCATTTGTTAATTTGTTCGTGTACACAAATACAAAAGAAAGCTCAACATTCATATGGCTCCGTGGAAATTGATTTAAAAATGTTAGCACCCATGTTTATAATAGTATGTGACAACAAAACCTAAAAGGAGTTCTGTGTCCCCGAAAATGTCAACTGAGTCACCAGACCCACCCGGTACACGAAATCAGAGTAGATCTGCAGTGTACAATCGTTCTACATTCATTGAAAGGAACCAAAAATACAACTATTATTTTTAGAGGCGGTTGCTAGCAAAATGCTGGGTGAAACCTAGTGTGTTAGAAACCCAGGTTCGCTTTCATTAGAAATATAAATTCAATAAAACTTAAGTATTTTGATGTCCAATGGATTACTTGAAAGTACTTGAAAGTTCAAGTTCATGGTCAAGTTCGGGTCATGGTCAAGTCAAGTTGAAGTTGGACCCGAAACGCGCGTATAAAATCATGGTCAAGTAATATGAGAATTACTTGAAAACCCGAACTTGTTTCATTCAAGTATTACTTGAACTGAAAATGTCAAGTTCGGGTAATCTTGAAATACGTACTTGAGAAGTCGGGGTCAAGTCAAGTTCGTGGTCGGATCTTTATAAATACTTGACCCGAGCGCAGCACTAGTGCACACTACTGAAGTTCAAACCCTGCAACTTCAAAACGTTTTTATCTTTTGTGGAACCATCTCTGGGTGACAAGATTATGACCAGAAGAGTATTTTTGTCCTGCAAAATATTTTATTGAACAAATTACATTTGAAATATGGTATCATCAAATATTCTGTTCATGGTCAAGACGCATGTACCCGAGTAGGGATGTGTATGGTATGTAAAATAATTGTGTCATAAGTGTTTGCGTTTTCATGTTAATCCAACATGCCTCTTTCTGTCGTTCCCATTAAAGAATAAGTCAGTGCTACGTTCGAAATCGTTTAGTTGACCCTCCATGGAATGGCTATGGATATGAATCGTGAAGTCATCAAGCAGCCAAGTTTTATTCGTCCAGGTTATCATGATTGTCCCCGTTCGTCCCAATCCCCCAAATAATTTTTTAAAACTTTTAAGGATCATTTTTCATTTAGTGCGGTATTAAGAATTTGTATTATATTAAAGGCATCTCAAAAAATTCAATGACGAATTTTAACAATTTTCTGAACATTTCCCCCAAAATAATGAATCAAACAAAATAGAAAATATCTGTGTATTTGGTCCAGATCCAGAGGGTAAAATAATCCGCAAAATGTAGGTTTAAATTAAAAACTTTGACCGTAATAATTTAAATGTTATTCGGGTTATCGAGTTTGCCATTAACACGTAGTTGTTCAAAAGATAGAGATGATGCAGGGATTAATTTGGGTCACCACTGGTGAGTATTTCTGACCAGATTTCTACTCAGGGCTGCAAAAATGAAAATGCCCTGGGTTTTATACCTTTCTACTTTTCTTTTTGCCAAAAATGCCCTGAAAATACGTTACTTTGAAAATGCCCGGCATTTTGGGCAGGTATATTCGGGATATTCGGCAGTTTGACAAAAACATTTACACTATGACCATTATTGATCATCTAGCGTAAACATGGGAGTTTTTAATGACATATTCAAGCCCATAAAGTTTAAAGAAAGTCTTATAAGGACTTATAGAAGAAGACTTTATAGGGTTTTAAAAGAAATAATATTTGACCAGTGCCTGTGCATGTTTCAAATTTTCATAATCGTAAAAAATACAACACAAAAATTTCTATAAAAAATGAAGTTTCATTAATAAGGAATTTTGGATTTTATGACTTTATTACATAAGAAATTGCGATGATAAAATATTTCAAAATTTGGAGTTTGTGTAGTAAATTATACAAGTAAAAAACTACTTCTAGGAGTTCAGAATGTTAGAATACAAAAATTATTTTTTGCTGATAACCAGTTTTGAAAGTATGGAATTCTTGTTAGTTTTAAATACTTTTGTGTCACATCTTTACAGTAATGTTTGCTCGCGAAGTCTTAGAATTATACACCATGATGCATGCGAACGAGTTCTTACAATAATATAAAATAATAAATAATAATTTGTTTTTCATAAAATTGTCTATTTAAACACTAGTATATAGCTAAAGCTTTTATCGAAAAAATCGGGGCAAAAATGTCGAAAATGCCTGACCTAGGCTGAATATGCCAAAAATGTCCAAAATGCCGTAGGATTCAAAACACTAATTGTAAGAGGTACATTCCACACCAATTATATACATATATATACGTATGTATACATTCATAGTTACATACATAGATAGTGCATAAGAAGACTGAGCCAAACGTTAATAATAAGTATTGCAGAGGAGCAAAAATGTTAATAATTATATAATACAGTTAAAGTACCAAAATTGAGTGCTCTTCTGTCTTAATAATACAGCTGTTTCTTCCAGTTGATTTCAGTCAGTTGCTGCATGGTTGATTACAGCAAGAGGCGGCATGAATCAGGTCATGTCTGGCTGGTTGTAGCCTAATTTTAGCCACAACGCGCCCATTATTACCACTCTGTAGTTTCCTAAATGTTCGTGTAGCGCTAAGGATTTTACATTCTCAGTAAATTTTTTCTACCACTGCCATTATGCATATTGAAAGCAGGGACCAGGCATGTGTGACTGCTGGAAGGTTTGCCCCCCAAATGACGTCCCATAACGAAGACAAAAATGTAACCTCCGGCTATTTCGGAATTTCATGGTTTACAGTCAAATGCATTTGACTCGGTCCAAATATGTGTAGGAAGAAGTTCATAATCGGACTATAATAACCACATCCAACCAGGGTATCCCGTTACCCGTGTGGGTCCAAAAGATTTAATTTAAGGTGCTATGGGACGCTGTTGAGGCATTGTTTGGGCTTTAAACCAAGAATTTTCGAAATAGCCCGAGGTTACATTCTTGTCTTCGTTATGTGGAAAGTCATTTGGGGGTAAACGTTCCGGCAGTTACACATGCCTGGGGGGATGCATTTCCTCTTACTTCTTACCACTTTTCTTACAACATTAAATATTGGGCAGAGGCAGCGGATCATTATCCCAACGAAAAATTATTATGCAGAAATGAAGCAAATGATGATGTGCTAGTCGTGTGCATGCTTCTAATAGCCAAATAAATCATTATCATTAAAAATAAACTCTTTGAACTCCATAATTTATTAATAATATTATTTTGTCTTATTTTGACAGCCAGCATTGATGAGCAATTTTACTGACTCTTATTTATAGCTCTTAAACCCCGTTATAACATTGTATGAATGAAAAAGTTTTTGTTGCTCCTGTGAAATGCTAATGACTTTGGAGCCGTTGAGTTTCAAAATCGATTCAAAGCATCGGGAGTTGTTTAACAATCGCTGTTTTTATAGTACCACCCAAAAGCACATACAGCTACTTTTTCCACATCACGAATGTTTCAAACAGTAATAATTACTATTAAAATTCTAAAAAGTTACAAAACAGTAAAATAACCATTCAAATTATTGTACTTCCTTTAACTCTGAGATTGCAGACACTCATCACTTTTGTTGTTTGTTGCCTGAAGATGGTAGACAGCTGCCGAAAACACGCAAATGAGAAAAACTAAATTATTTAACTTGGAAATTTTTGGTATAAAAAATTTAACCCCAATAAAATTTGATCCAAAATTATTAACAACAACAAACTTGACCCTGTAAATTTTTGAAGCAAAAATTTAACCCCGAATTTTTTTTAAATAAATAAATTTAAACAGAATATTATTTTTTAAAAACTTGTAACGCCGAGTATTTATGAAAAAACAATTTAACGTCAATTTGTTTTGGTTAACCAATTTAACGAAGAATATTTTTGACTAAAAAATGTAACGCCGAAACATTTTTTGTAGCTAAAATATTTAACAATGAAACATATTTTTTGGCTTAAAAATTTAATGACAATCATTTTTGGCTACACAATTTATTTTAACCTCGAATTTTTTGACAAAAGTGTGTAGCGTTGAATATTTTGTTTTACAAAGAATGTAACCAGTGGGATTTATTCTGACAGCATCTACCAGAAAACTTGTTTTCAACTTTTGAGGGCGCAAAAGTAACTTCTCTGTTTAAGCTTTTTTAGCCATTAATTTTTATAAATACTGTAACGTTTAGTCTTGGAAAAATAATGTGACGGGCGAATAATTTTGGCTAAACAATTTCATTGCTGTTCCAAAATTTTGTTATGGTGTCAAGGGTTTTGGGTATTTAGTATCGTTGTATGTACATAACATATATCATCTGTTAACTACGCTGTGCCCGTGCCCGGTAATGACGTTCCAGAAAAGATTACATCATAATATATGAACGAGCCCTAGCTTACTATGACTCATAATATTAACTATGTATGTAAGTATTTTCACTCAGCTGTTGAAGCATTCCCAGTGACCTCCAGTTCACACCTATTTGATCAACTCCCTACTTAGCTCCTTGTAGTACCCAGTCCTTCCCAGCAAAATCATACTCCTGACGTCTCTTAACTCCCCAGCAGTTTCAACCACTCCATGAAATAGAATGGAAGGAAAACAGAGAAAGTGGCATATGACACGCGTCGTGGAAGCCCAACAACACTCGAGAATGTTACTTGGCTGTGAGAAGAAAGAGAGTAAACTCGGTCCCGGCATCAGCTTTCTCTCAGTTCTTCGGCCACTGCCGAACCATGTAGTCACAGTCTGTTCTCCGTCTCCAGCTAGTTTGGTTGAACCTTTCCAACCACCCTATAAGTGCCAGTTATCCAGCCACACTGGAAGTTCAGAGTACAAAGTAGAGGATTACCTGTTGCCATTTGACACTTGGATGCTCAATTATCAACCAAAACCTCGTCATCATCTACCCCTAATGGAGCTGCATCATGAGTGAACTTTAAATAATTCAGAAGATTGAACCAAAAGATACTCAAAGTTTTGCAACTCCGGCTCTTCAGTTGGAGCAAGTGTTCCTCAATCTCGAATCCCTCTCAAAACATAGGCTCGAAAAAAGTACTTTAAAAAAAAGAATAATTCAAAAAGAGGGGCGCTCAAAAAAACGTACCCGCACAAAAATGGTTTTAAAATACGGGACTCGTCCCAAACAGCAACTTTCAAATTTACTCCCGCAAAAAGAACCTCAGTGTTAAAAACGCGAGATTAATTATGTAAAGTGCACTCTCCCAAATTGTTACAAAACTGAACTTCCATAAATTATGAAAAATGTACTCTCAGAAATTGTTATGAAAAATGTACTTTCGTGAATTGTGAAACATTTAACCTAAAAAATTCCTATAAAAATTAATAAATCTCATAAATTTCCGAAAATTTACTCCCAAAATGGTTGTGGGAAATCCACGGTTAAAAATTACTGTTAAAGATGTACTCTCGACAATCCACTCTCCGCTCCCTCAAAAATGTCTCGAAAGTTCCCCCTTGAAAAATGTCTATGAACAATCCTAGAAATACAAAATAATTCTCGGCACTCCCAGAACTACAGAATATTCCCGTAAATACAGTCAACGTCCGTGGAACGTCATGTGGGGAAAGAGTCCTATTTAAAAAAAATATTCCTCAATTATTACGATCCTTCGACAAAAGTGCTCAGAAAGTGTGAATACTAATTACCCGCTCTATGTGTATGACCGGCTTTTCTCCATCCGTCAATGTTCTCCCTGTAGAGCTCCTCATCCTCGGAGGAGATGTGTTTTGTGAAGTGGGTCATGATTATAATTATTAGCAGTTTGTAGGTAACGTGGAAGTAAGCTAAGTTCCCTGTGGTTCAATATTTTCCCCGTGATTTAATTTACACCATGAAGTTACTCTCTGCCATGTCCAGCGTTGTTCTTCAAAGTGTGCTCTTACTGTTGATTCCAATTGCGGAAATACGGCGGACGTCAACAGCTGAGCGAGTACCTATTGGTAAGTAAAACCAGCCTAAGAGTGAATTTCTTGTTTATTTTTTCCAGTTGCTCCCGGAAGGTAACAGTAGGCCGGGGATGAATGATAACTTTGAACAAGTGTTTTGCTTCTTTTTCAATTATTACAATAATCCCCGACCTAGTGCCAGTGGAACCGCAGGATTAAATTAGTAATTATTAGAAATTATTACCCCAATTATTACTTCCTCTACCATTCTCAAAAATATAGGTACTCTATACATATGTATGCTCTATGTAAGAGCATCCATACAGGCAGGCAATTTTTATAACGGAATAATGCCCTTAATACAAAAATAAAAATCCGGGAAATTATTTGTGCGTTAGAGAAAATACAAAACATTGCTCACACCTTCTCACAAAGACAAGTAAATACGAGCCTGACAGATCTGTCACGTCCGAGACAATTATAATAATTTTCCGCAAGCTTCAAAATTACTAAACTTTTCATGCCTAGTGCTCTGCTGACTCCAAACTAAAGCTGTGCATGCTAAATTCTACAGAATCCAGTGAGTACTGGAAATGAGGATGTCGTGACAACGTCCAAATGTGTTATTCATAGAAATTGAAGTTCAAAAAGTAGGAACAAAATGATATAAGTACATAATTCAAATGTAGTGATCAGTCTGTAGGAATTTCATGTCTTGTAAGACGGAGATGGAGTGCCTTGTATTTGTCCCTGTCCATTGTTTCTTGACAGAGGGGGAACACATGTGTGTTGTAGGGAAGGGAGCACGGTTGTGATATGGTTAAGGAAGAGCAAATGGCCATAGGATTCCCTTGAGTGGGAAAAGATTGGAGGAGGATTGAATGAGGAGGAGAACTTGAGCACATATATATGTACATATGTATCTACTAGATATGTAAATTCCAGAATTGTAAGCCTGGCTGGGAGTGAGGAGTAGGAGGAAAAATGAGAGGATGGTGAAGCACTAGTGAGATAGTTTCTTTCACAACGGTCATGGTCCATCCTGCAAAATTCATGAAATACATGAAAAATACCGAAACTGTGAATTAAAGGAGAACTGTTGGGAGAATAATTAGATGTGTTTTTCCCCGTTACCAAGAACCCTCTCTCTCTCTCTCTCTCTCTCTCTCTCTCTCTCTCTCTCTCCCTCTCATCCACGTAGAGGAATGAGACAATCCAGGAAAGTTACTCCTTCTCTCCATAGCAAAACGGAATAACCTCAAGTAGCATAGAGCCGGGATGAAAAATGCAGGAGACAAGCGAACAGTGTATGTAAATTTCATGGCGAATAAAAGTTAGAATCTGACGAGAGGAAATACATTGATCATGTAACTACTCAAGTTCATACCATTCCCAGTTTATACAGAGCTCCGTCAAATATCCTCCCCAACTCAGGAAAACTCTCCCAAATTTTGTACAACCCTCTACCAAATCATTCGAAGTTTCTGGCGATTTCTACAAAAAAATCTAAATACTTTGACTTCATTGGCCCCAGTCATTTTTCGAAAGTTTCAATCTCGGGAATTTCACAAAAACTTTCCTTTATTTTCAATATTACAAATATTTTTGTTGAGAAAAAATATTTAGCAAATCTTGGAGTATCTACATTTTTGAAACTGTAATTTATTACATCATTGACCTAGGTCAATACTTCTGGCTTTATTCATTGAAAATAGAGAAGTACGTGTACGGAGTTTTATAATATATTTCCCTCAAATTTGATTCTAGTTCAAAATTTGCGAACATACTGTAGGAATGATTATGTATAATTATAATTACATATGTAGCTATAGCAATTTTATGATTTAAAAAAAAAAAAGTGGGACGTCTTTTTGAAAAAAGGCTGTGTGTACATATTTATTTGAATTAGCTAAATGAAATAAATTGTCTAAAATTCTCTCACCGATTCCCCACAGTTTTGAACCAACAATTTGTTTAATGTGTGTACATATTTTGAATAATAATGAAATAAATATTTGACTAGTAGGAAAACTCGGGCAAAGGGATAGATCCATCCTGACCCATTTGTGAGGACAGTGGAGTAAATATTTCCTGGAACCCTGTGTTTATATTATGAAAGGCTGGAATGCTGTCAAGGTACATTTCCCTCACTCTTGTTCCCCTCAATGGCTTTGTTCTGTGAGAGGATATAACTCTGTTACTGGAACAAGTGAGTGTTCTGTAAAGAGTTGTACCGATGTGAAAACATTTTCCTTTTTGCAGAGATCAAAATGAGGAGGAAAATGATAAAATATGTTCATAGTGGATTCCACTTGGACTTGCTGTACCTCCAATGTAGGGAAATGTTATGTAGGGAAAAGAAAGTGGAGACGGCCGCTCATTTAATCCAATTTCGTACGAACGCTCCTTCCACTTTTGCTTACTCCTCTCTCACACACACACACACTCTTTCCCTCCTTCCCTTTGCATCATGAATTATGACCAGAGTTCATCCTGTCCTCCGTCAGCGCTCGTTTCACCAAGTTCCTCAAATTCTCATCTGCAGCTGAGCATACATATATACATATACTAGCCCTGTACATACAATCATAGCTATGTATCTATTGAGCATTTGGAGTAGTTACTCGCTCCCTTGCAGTCGGTCGGCTCCCATAACTCCATGCATGGAGTCCATAGATTTCCAAGGCGACAGTCTACCTGTGCCTGTCCGTGTAGACCCTATAAATATCATACACCTCTACAAACAACCAATCTACATCCACTGACAAACTTCTCCCATCCTCCCTCTTTTCATATTATATTCTCGTTATCATACGAGCATCCTAATACTGTATCATTTTGTGTTGTCAAACTCTGCCAGCCGCCCAGTCCACCATGCATGTGCATACATAATTACATACGTCCATAATTATGCATGTACTGTCTGACCCATTCCATTTCTTTCCCCCTCTAGTCTTCTTCCTCTCATCCTATTATTACCTCCCCCAGTTTCAAGTGCTTTCTTTCCTCCAAGTATAGATACTACAAAATCGACATCTCTCTGGGTCAATGTTGAGGGTCAAAGGGGTCCCGGCCCTAAACCTATATGCCATTACTTTTTGAGGATTTACAAATTTACAATCTTGTACTCCCAGACCAAAGTTTTAAGTATGTAATTACATGTGACCTTAAGGCTAGATTAAATCAAGTATTATTCAGTATGATGTACGACTAAATAATTAGTGCCCTTATGCTAAATGTTTTACTTGTGCCTGTGACAGGAATTTTTTGAAATTTTGAAAAATAGAGAAACTTAGACGTAGAAACGCGTGTATGTAGATTGGATGATTATCCCGGAAGTGGATGGAATGTCTGAAATGGGTACGGGCCCCATACTGGAGCTCGACTCAAGTTCAGGAAGTAATAATGCATGGATAGGTACAGGAGTAAGGGATTTAAGAGTGGTGATATTAAACATTGGGATAAGAATATTCGGTATCTTTCGGCTCTCCATGATAGGTAGAAAAATGTGGAGGACAAAGGGAGTTATTGTAGTGGAACGGGAGACCTCCTTACGTAATTTATGCTGAGATTGCAGTCATAGGAACTACTCCCAGCTCCAGAGAGGAAGGTGGAGAGTTTGGGAGGGAGAGCCAGTGGATAGGTAAATATATCTACTTATTTTCCCTCCGTCATGACCAAGAAACCAAGGTAGATACATATACAACAAGGGACAGTTTTTTTTTAGCCCACACCATGAACAACATTTCCAATTCACCCAGAATGTCTTCCCAGCACCCATCATCATCTCTCCTCCTTCCCTCGTAGGAGCCCAGCTCTTGGAAGGAATAAGTGCGGGCTAATTGTGAGGACGTCTAGGATGGTCCAGTCACATCTCTTTCCCTCCCGCCATCCCAAGTATAAGGATCTTCCGACCAGCATCCGTCCTCCATTTCCAAATTATTTAGATATAATTATGCATATATACATGTGATACTCTAATTTCGAAATAATGGGCTCCAGATTAACTCACAATCATAAAATTCCGTCTTCTTTTTACTTTTTTTTATTCAAGCATCCTCTTATTTTGTTCCATTCATCCTTCCAATCCTATTCATTTCCTTATAATGTAGAACTTCCAGGATTTTCATTAAATTCCGATCCCAAATAATATGACCAGAAATGACCCTTCTTTCCAATCGTATTCACTCTGGCAGACAAATCTTCCAGTACAGGTGACTATGTACAGTGTATACGACTCTTCAGAAAATATAGACATTATATTACCTGACAGAAAAAACTGTAAACATAAGTCATTATTATTATCTTAAAGCTAATGGAATACAGATTTATGTCTCGTAACCGGACTTAGCCTTATTAAAAGCTAATGATCATCCCTTGGACTTGACATTGAAAAATGCGTCCCAGGATTTTTTGGGGGCAAAATTGGGCACCAGCAGTAAATTTGAAATATCTGTAATTATCTAGTTTAGGAAATTCAAGACAGTATACACAAAAAATCAAAATGTTCAAATGACAAAAGACAAAGCTACGAGTCTCAATTTTAGGAATGGTGTCTACATGTCATGGTGGAGCTGTAGTTGATATAGTGTAACTTAATTATTACATCTCATGACTTTATTAACTCACATCTGGATTTCCCTCGTAGTTCTTTCGAAGTATGTACGTAAATAGTAAACAGGCTCGGCACACTGACTCACATTGTGGACATGTCAGAGTGAGAGGACTGACATGTTACACGAGTCGGGGAAGCTTTATGTTCGCCATGCTCGTGTGTAATGACTTTAGACTCGTGCTAGCTCGGATTGAAGTAGTACTAAAAATCTCATAGTTTATTTTTGACATGGATTTCTTATTTCTTTGAGGATCAAGTTCTACAACGAAATCCTTTAAAAATCTGAGGAAGAGTGTAAAGCAGTTGCAGACACTAAAAGTTATTTTTATTACTTTGTGAATTCTTAAAGGTATATAGTTCAACCTGGATAAGGCTCAATTCCCACGTATTTTACTAACGTCTACATTTGAAAGCTATACCTTTTCAAAATTTACTTTTTAGAATTTATTAAAAAAGTTTTCCAATAATCATTCACTTGTTTTGGCCTTTATAAGTTTATATATGATTTTTTGAAAATATTTTATATACATATGTATGTAAGTTCAGGGTGTCAGAACCTATGTACTGTAACGAATATTTCTATCCGTTACTATTGCATTGGTAACCAAACCAGTGCCTCAATATTTAATAACAATATCTGTTATTTCCGAATATTTATATTTGTAAAAATGAACCAATCAATCTATAATGCTTATAATCCTGATCAAAAGCTAGTTTTGTTCTGTCCATCACTCCTAAACTGATCTTGAAACAATAAACACGCATATCTTTTGCTATTCTTTGGGAGTCATTATTTTATAATTTGAGTTGGGAACTATCCATTGAGCCGCTAAATAGTTCCTTACAAAGCTCAACCGGGATATACCGAAGAAAGTACTACGTGCAGCCCCGCCGAAGAGAAAGTTCCCGCCGTGGGTTACATGGGAAGCCCGCCGCTGGTAGCAGCTTTTCCCCGCAAAACCACTCTAAATCCCGAGGCGAAGTGGCATCGCTCTCGAGGAGCCATTGTGTTTCGCGTTCGGTACCGCGCCGTGAATGCAGATTCCTGCCATTGGATGAAGCTAGAATTAGCGGAGTGCGGAGGAAGCAGCAGTTCTTTGCGGTTAGCAGCGCTATTATGCAGACGAAAATCCAAAGAATCATCTTTGTGAAAATATATCATCACTGCGTTGACGAGAATGCTGAGGTAGCTGCGACCATCTCTATGGCAACACATCTCGTCTAATAGTCAACTCTCCGATCACCACCAACTAACTCTTCACAACAAACATCCCGTTCTATTTTTGAGGGAGAGTTGTGTAACGAATATTTCTATCCGTTACTATTGCATTGGTAACCAAACCAGTGCCTCAATATTTAATAACAATATCTGTTATTTCCGAATATTTATATTTGTAAAAATGAACCAATCAATCTATAATGCTTATAATCCTGATCAAAAGCTAGTTTTGTTCTGTCCATCACTCCTAAACTGATCTTGAAACAATAAACACGCATATCTTTTGCTATTCTTTGGGAGTCATTATTTTATAATTTGAGTTGGGAACTATCCATTGAGCCGCTAAATAGTTCCTTACAGTACATACATATATAAGAATGCACGTAAATTAAACGATGCTAAAGTTACTGGCAGTAAGTAACTCAACTTTGAGACATGGAGTGTAGAAATATAACAAGTACATCCCACTACGAATGGATGAATCTCAGAATTTTTCTCTTTCTCCTCTCTCTCTCTAACTTGATACTCAGTTTTCTCGGAATGATGACAAATGAAAAGCCTTTTGAAAACCTTCAAATTTTAAAAAAAAAAACTCACTGAATTTTTCCCATGTTAATTTCCATAAGAAAAATAAAATTTCGCAACTCGACCAGAATCCGAAGTAATGTTCGGACAGAGCCCTATATATAGATAATTATATGTTGTAATTAAAAATGCTTTTCGAAAAAATATGTCAACTCTAGACATCAGTTATACTGAAAGAATTTTTTTTTTAAATTATTACTCAGCATTCAAAAAAAAAATTACCGGAACCAACCATTTTTGAACGATCGGACGTTATCCCCATTTGATATCTATTTCCTTAAACGGAGAGACTTAGTGTTGATGATGATGATGATGATGGGAGTCGCCCTTATGTGTACCTAACTCCAGTCCTTTCTCCTTGCTTAACTGTACGTATGAATATAACTTGGTGATAAGGGCCTGACGCCATTGGAATTATATTTCTAGTGAATTGTAATTGTGCGTCTGGAGAGTTAAGGTGAAGAAAAGGAGAATTTCCTGTGGTTGGGGCTGGAAAAAGCGAGAAACTCGTTTCCTTACATCATCATTTAACTTGTGAATGATGTGTCTTTTGTGGGGATGAAGCCAAGGAAAACCTTATTTATAATAAAGATGGGGAGGGCCATTATTGTCCATGTGACACTAAAGCAACGTAATGCTCACACAGTCACACATAATCATCATAAAACCTAGAAATTGTCTCCCTCAAAATGTATGCGCTCACACCCAACAGAAAGATATAGTCTCACTCCGGCCAAGATTTATTCTTCCCAAGAAAAGATCCGGCTACCTTCATCTCAAAAGGAAAGGAGCTTTTCCTCCTTTTTAATAAATAGTTCTCTCTCACAATTCTTCCCGTCGGCAGAGCGTCCCTCAAAATAATTTCCCCTCTGAAGTTCATTCAAGCCGAAAGAGCTGGAAAATATTTACTCTATAGTTATCCAATTCCAAGAAATTTTTTTTTTTAAATTTATAACTGTACATCAATCTAGGTCAATATTTTGAACAAACCTTTAAAATTTGAAGTGGGAGAGAGAAAGTCAGAATTTCTCCTCAAGAAAAAATAGCTTAACGTTTTTCATTAAACTGAATTTCCATGTTCCCTGAAAAATATTCATGTGATTTGTGTAATTATTTCTATAATATCTTATATTTTTCCAAATAATTTATTATTCTTAAGACCACTATTGATTTGAAATGGGAAGAAAAATTGAAAAGAAGGCTTGGAAAAAATGTAAACATTTATAGCGGAGTAGGAGCTTGCAGTGGACGAAATCAGAATTTTCAGTTTTAAAATGAGAAATGGTTAGGTATTTGATGAATTGCTCAAAATATATTTTTCTTCAAGGAAAGGAAGGAATCGGGTGTGGGACCCTGTACAGAATTCTCTTTCACGTCTTTAATTCCTGGATATCCCCGACTCTCTAGAGAAGAATTTAAATCAATTGTGGACAATAGGAGAGAAACAGAGAAAGCTTTTCACAAAAGACTTGAAAACCGCTATTTTTCGGAAGGTAAAAATGGGACGAAAAACCCTCCCAAACAAAATATGATCCCCGAAAAAGTGATGTGCTTTTGATTTCTCTCCCAGAAATTTTCAATATTTTTTTTTTCCTTTTTGAGGCATACCGAGGAAGAGAAAAGGACAATAATTCATATATGCTCTCTAGGGATTGGCGTAATTGAGGAAATTGCTGGAGAGGGATAAGAAATTCTCTTTGAAAAATAAGATCCAATATAGAATTACAAAAACAAATTCAAATCTGACATCTTTCGATTTATTCCTTACTTTACATCTCTTATATCTTGGGGCTGTAAACCATTCACCCTCATAAACAACTCCGACTGAAATAAATCCAGCATTTCTTTCCTAGAGTTTACAATCGAATCTACATTCACATCCTTCTCATTTATATGAAGCACTCCGCCCCATTTTTTTTTTTTGGTACATGACATGCACACAGATACTCTCCTACAATCCATGTAAATCCAACTTCCGCCGAGGAGGGACTCCGAGCAACCATAATTATTAACATAAAATGTTGACAACCCAAATGGACATGCCCAACTACATCTGCTAAGATCCATATCACATTAGTACAGTGTATTCCACAGATGTGGAGAAGCAGAATAAACACCATACAACCAATTTGGTGATACAAGTTAACAATAAAAGGCAAACGCATGCAATGTTGGATAGGAGCCTTCGTAATATATGTATTTTAAAAAGGAAACGAGAACAATTCAAAACTTGTTATGAAGTCTGGCTAGTTTTAGAATTTCAAGAAGAGTGTCTTAAGGATCATCGTTTTAAAATAAAAATTTGCCCAAAAAAAATCCTTCGTCCTTCGTCCGCCCTGCTGTGAGCTTATTTACTGACATTGGTAAATTTTTTCCCTTTCGAAAAATCGTCCCGAAAATTCTCTTCACTAGAAAAATCCCTAAACCCAAATATGCCAAAAATCCTTAATTGTGTCCAAATTTGAAAATTCCAAAAATGTCTTGACATTTCCAGGATTTTGAGCAGGCCCACATTACATTTTCTCAGGACATTCTACGACCTGCGGCTATTCATAAATCTCATGACAGCTCATAAGTTTAAATGTCTACCCAACAGATCTTGTGAGCCTCTCTGAAAGATGTGGATCAGCGTGCGGGTATACATATTTGCATAGGAGTAATGAATTCATAATAATAATTAGCCTTAATTGTTTATTTACTTTCTCTTAATTGTACTCTTTAGTCATTCAAAGGGATTTTCCCGAGTGAATTCATCATTCGTATTTTTGACACTTCAAACACTCAAAGTACGCAGGCTTCATCTCAGACTCAACTCAGACCTCTCATTTGTACTGACATAGGGACTCCTATATAATTCCTAGATGTAGATAGATACTTATATCACAAAACTATGTATACTCTATACCTGTCCTCCGAGTATTACCTCTTCCCTCTGTCTCCGAATGCTCCTTGTAGTCTCAGATGTTCTGTCTCCCTTTCAACACATCTCCTCAACTTCTTGTATATAGATCTCGGGAAATGCTCTCACCCATGTCTGGTATGTATCCATGTGTAATTACGTGGGTTCTCCGAAACTACATGTCTGTTTTTGGGATCGCGGTTTCCCTCCCAGTCATCATCACCGATCCGGATTACCGCTCATATTCTCTTTCATTGAGCTGGATTCTCAGGCAAGGCCTCGTTGTTCCACATGTAATTACACAGTCAGATTTAACCCCCTCCCCCCCCAAAAAAAAAATAAATAAATACCCACGTTACACTATTAAGAAGCCCGGACGAGCTTTATGAAAGACACTAAATCTAAATATTAGGAAGCAAAAACGAGCATTTTAACTATTAGGAAAGAAAGGTCATAGTAGGAGAGACAAGGATAAGAAAGTCAATTTCTCCCTTTTTCGTCTTCCAACATCCATATCTACAGTTCCCGATTCTTATCCAAAGACCTTGGACACTTTCCTACTTGTCACTTAATTTATTCTTACAATTAAATTGTCGGACAGATTGCAGATTATTTTCCTATGCCTACGAATTGCGTAAATGTGTTCAAAGTGCAATTGCATTGAGGTCTGCGTAAAGACCATATCAATTCCTTAGAAGGGCCCAGAGTTAAGGATCCTGAGTTTTGGTGTTGCGAATAATATGGAAACAATCTCTTAATGTACTCCCACATTTATTTTCTGCTCGTGATATAAACTCAGATGAAATATGATGCAGTTTTAGGAGCATGTTCCATTCCAAGAGAAAACTTTTAGATTTTTTATCTTCCCTTACTCCCTCACAGTTTATGTACTTGGACGGAACTGTCCCCTTGTACATTGTAGACATATCCATAAAATGGGTACCCAAATATATTTACCCCCTCCAGCCAACACACTTGTCATTGTTAGAAAGTTTTCACATCTCGTTCTTTCGGGGTGGGGGGGGGGGTGGAGTTCCGTAAGTTCCTGTAAGTAATATTTCATAACGTTGTGTTGGTAGCAAATTTAATGGGGATTCATTTGAGCCTAATATCGTTCCCCTAAAGTCAAAAATTGAGGTCTCGGGAGTCAAGAACTGAAAATGAGAGGCAGGGTATATGAATAAGTATTTTAAAGAGTAATTTTTTTGCATTTTAATCAAGCCTTATATTTTTCCTTTCCACGGCTGCAATTTTTTCCATGGGAAGATGATATTAGCCTCAAATGAATCCCCTTGATATTTTCTACAAAGTAGTTTTATGAACGCCAGCTGTCCATTAAAAAATTGGAAGCTCAGAAACTCTCCGCATCTTTCCTTCTGAAGATGAATTTAGCCAACTTATCTATCTGCCCACGATTCTCAATGTAGGGATAGGGACCTAAAAGAAGCTCTCTGAGATGCCAATGAAATTTCTTACATGCTAGCGTTTTAACGTCAAAAGAGTTTTTTAAATAATTTTGAATTTGAGATAATAATTTACAACTAAAAAACTTGAGCCTTTTCCAATATAAACCTGACTTTGTTCCACTTCCTCGACTTCTATTTACTGGGTGTTTTGCCCCTCCTCATAGGTTCTCCAAGATCTAACCTGGCTACAGAATTCTAGAAGGAAATTTGTATGTAAAATTTTATTCCCGAGAGCTACCAGTAATTATTTTTGTCAGCGGGATCAATCAGCAATTTATTGCAGAATTTAAAAAAAAATTATTACTGACCGATCGCTTTGTTTTACTTTTTTCTTCCCCAGAATGAACTTCTGTACAAGAAAATATTTCCTTGGAGGCAAAGGTTATATACCCAGAAGATATATTTTGAACTTTGGGCCTAGCGGGATGAAAAAAGATTTTTAAAATCTGGAAAAAGATTTGTTACAGCACGGAGGGATAATTGAACATTTTTTAGCATCCCGCATTATGTGGGCTAGGGAGGGTTTTTTTTGTCGGGTACAGTTGCTACCATTTCCCCCAATTTTGACAACATTTCTTATTTTAGTGATGCCGTCTAGATTCTGGTTAGCAGCCAATTGTAGCCGTTGTTTCGTGGGAATTCTCTAACACACATCCTGAATTTCATTAGGCTTTTACTTTTCCTTGTTATTTGTCTGAAAGCCACTCTTACCCATAAAGCAAGCGTTAACTTGAGGATTTATACATTGTCTTTTAACTTAGACTCATGAGTTTTTGACATTCGGGATGTGTATAGTAAACTACTCAACTGTACCTTATGCTTACTCTCTATCCCGTTTCCCCATTGAAACTAGCACACAAGCACCCGATCTAAAAAAAGGCTAATAAAAACTAAAGCTTTTAACAATAATTTCAGTTTTATTATCCTTTAGTGAGTCACAAATTTAATCTAATTCGCTTGTCGTAAGTCAATGTATGTACACATGAAGAACATAAGAAAAATGTCCAATTTCTCAAAATTTGACAGGAGGAACTAAAATCTTGGGGTGAGCATTCGAAACTACTAATAATTCTGAATATTGAAAATAATTGTCAGAACATCTAGATTTATCCTATTCCTGTCAAAAATCTCGATCCAATCTTTTGGTGGTTACAGAAATTCGAGTTTTTGACCTAATTATTCTAATTACTCACTTCTGATGACAATATTTCTGTACAAAATTTGGCTTCCATTAATTTAGAATATTTACAAAGGGACTTCGGATGTGTCCGAAAATGGACACACTGAGTGAAACGAGCAGTAGTCAGCGTTGTCTATGGAAGTGTCTCAATACTGGCAGGCTGTCCCAATATCCCAATATTAAGTACTGGAAAATTTTGAACGGAACACCGATAAGCCTCTCGGGCGTCTTTAAAAAGGCTGTCACGGAGTTGATGACGTGTCATACACACAATTTAATGAGATTCAGTGTTTCAGAAAATCACTTGACAAAATCACCAGGGAATCGTATGGCCCTCTCTCCCAATGAGTTATACTCCTACATATAGGGCTTTCATACATAAAGTGAGATGAACATTTACTCTGTAAGTCCCATCCCTTGAATTCTTGTCTCTTGTCCTTTGGGTGACAAATGTTCAATATAGATTTTATTATGCAACAAGGAGTGGCTCCACTCACTCAGATCATTAAGAGCCTCCTTTGCAAGGGTTACTTACAATGTAGCACAAGCGTTTGGGAAGGGATGCTCAATTAACCCAAATAGTAAAATACCCTATGGTAACCTTAATGTGGAATGTTCGTGTCAGTACACTTTAGACTTTCACATTTGTTCTGTAGCAACCTCCTCTTTTGAGACTCTCTCATCAATTATCGATGGGAGTCCCCAATCAACTATCTCATTCTCTCTCCTAAATCCATTCGACTTGCCTCAGCATCTCTCCTTATCATCTTCCAGCTCATCACTCTTTCCGTAGCCTAACCTTTCACCTTGAGGTACCTCTCCCTTCAAGGTCCTTGCGAATATCAAATCTGTACATCAATCCAAAGGATTTTACTTCCTTAGAACATATTACCTCTAATTTCTAAATTGTATAATTACTTTTTTCTACGGGCATGTGACTTGTATATCTACTTAGAACATGTTCATCCTTCCATAATTCTCATGTATTGTAGACTTAGACGATAGTCTATGGAAAATAAACATCAGCTCACGTTTCACATTCCATGACACAATGCTCTGGGCACATGCATGCAGGCGTGAAAATCCCTGGAGGTATCTACACATGCATTCATGCCCACACCCCTACACATTATGTCAGATGGAACCATGTCATATATGTAGATACATACAATCCTACCTATGTGAATGTGTTCCTAACCTATGTGAAGGTATTTCCATTACTCGAACATACAAGTTTCAAGGGATTTCCTAGGCTTGGGGAAAGGAGCTAGGAGGTGATGAGGAGGGACATTTTTTCTGTATAAAATGTGATTTTTGTAAAGTTTCTTATTTGTACACCCCAGTGACGTGAGAGAGAGAGAGAGAGAGAGAGAGAGAGGGGGGGGGGTGTGTGTGTTATTTTAAATAAATTGGAATGAAGGAGAGTACCTGATGACTTCAAACTATTCCCACTTACGTTGTCGACACTTTCCCTCGAGTTTTCCATTTTCTTTTTATTTCCCTTCCTCACTCTCATTTTCCTGTTAAGCCCCTTCAATAGGCTTATTTCTTCAGATGAGAGAGGGATGCAGAGGCAATGCCCAATTTACAAATAGAGTGTCAAATTTAATCATGTTGAAAATTTCCTGGACCTTGAATCACTTGATTAGGCGACAGAAATGACTTTTTTAACACTTCCTCAATCAGTTATTTGATTGTGTACGGTCTACTCGGGCTATTGGATCCAGCCTCACACATCCTCCAATTTTCTTTGCTCAGTGTCACAAATCTTTGGAAGTCCCATCCTCGGCCCGAGTTTCCGTTTACCACATGGTTAGTCTTGCTCTTTAAAAGAGCATACTTTCCTTGAGTCTTGGGCTTCTTACGGTGAGGTGCCTGTATAGAGAGAGAGTACGCTACATGTAGGTACTGCATGGGAGGGAGAGAGAGAGAGAGAGAGAGAGAGCAAAAAATCCTGAGGGGGATTTTCTTTGTTCGAATCTAATTCGACACTAATCGTGACGTTTCTCAAGTAATGTTAATCCAGGCGGGGAGCTCCCTGGGAAGGAGAAATTAAAGCTACAGCTCTAAGAAAGTCAATTTTGTGTAAGAGGAACTGAAAAGAAATTGAATTTAGAGAAAAACAGATGCCAGAAAATTAAACAACTCTTTGGAGACAACAATGAAAGTAATTTTAAGGAGTGAGAGGCGACAGACTTGTTCATCACCTAATGAGTGTAACTTCAGGCGTCAATGAGAGCCAGAGGAGGCGTGTGAGGACGGAACTTTCTTCTCTCTGTAGTATTGATTGAGAATAGAAATGAAAATTGAATGTCACCAGCCGCACGAGACTTGGAAATTCAATTGAAAGTGTAACTTTCACAGATGGTAAAATTTACTGTTACATGGACCCGAGCCATATTGAGATTTCCATTTAATGGCTTTATATCAAAACCTTGAGAGAAACTTTTTACATAATCATGTCACTTCCTTAATACCAATAGCACTCCATATATCTCCCAGCGACTACAGGAATTTACAGAGCATTCACCAAAGAAGAAACATTTTTAGAAAAAATTATTCAAACTCCACTCCCTTCGGACTCCTCGGGAGCACAAGTGAAAGCTACAGTTTCAATAGGACCTCTCAAATCAACTCCGAACACATTTTCGTACCGCTTATAGGGGAAAATATTCTAGAGTTAATCTATATATCCTAATGTAGGATTTCATAACTGTACAATTATCTAGTCTCATAAGTAGTAATTGTCTCGGATGTGATAGATGGGGAAATTGAGGGGAGCTTCAGGGATATAACCAGGGGCTCTCATTAAGACTACATCTTCCGTAAAGAACTAAAAGCATGTCAATAGGCACTTTCCCTGTACGAGGGCAACCCAAGAAGGAAGCCGAATTTGACTTGCAATAATTACAAACGAGATTTGTAATGAGAAAAATTGCCATTCATTGATTCATTCATTGATTGATCCATTGATTGGGAATATTCTCAAATATTTATGTGTGTCCCATGTAGAGATAATGGCAAGATCTTCAACCTTCCTTTTTCCCCATCTTTCCTCCTGAAGATGAATTCACAGATCCTTGCTCCTTATTTTCAGAAATTGGTTAAATAATTATTAAAAATTGTAAATAAACAATTGGGAAATAATTCATGATGACGCTTTTAAGTATCTAAGTTTTAAGTAAATTCTATGAGCTTCAAAATTTTCGGCGCTCAGCAATCTGGACACAGGTGGTCAAAAAGGAGGCAGGGAATATGTGGAAAGTACAAGTCCAAAAATGTTCGGGGGAATAAAACCCTGGAGGGTTTCTGGGGATATAAAAAAAACAGTGTACCTTTTTGTTTCAAAAAATTAATGCCACCTTATATTTTATTTGCGAAGAGAGAGACATGTAATTATGAAATCTTTCAATATTATCTATTTTTAAGATTTGAATTTTATTTTAAAATTTTCTTAAGGGAGCTGGTAGCCCCATTGATTACAGACTGAAGAGGAGGGGCAGAAACACTGAAGTGAGAAATGTGCTGGTGAATAATATAATGTGGTAATAAAAAATGGGAAATGAGGCATAGATTAAATGGGAATGGTATTCGTAGAGCTGGGCTTATTGGGCCTCGTCAAGTGTTGGTTTTGATGTTGAGGAGGATGATTATGAGGATGTTTATGATGACAGAAGCACTTGCTAACCTTGTGTCTGGTTTCTTTCTCCATGGATCCGATGACGGTGTAGGTGCAGTTTTTGAGCAAAATTCAAACCAAGTGCAGACAGCCTTCAAGTACGCTCTCATGCTCCATAACACGGAGGGAAGTCGCTTTGAACTACAAGCCTTTGTGGATATCATTAATACAGCAGATGCATTCAAACTCTCCCGAATCAGTAAGTTCATTAAACAATTCCCACATCTACGAAATACAATTTATAGGAAGACATGTCTTTCCCTCTCCTTCTGTCACACACTTTCACACTCAAATGCTCTCCTCCAAAAATTCCCTTCCAATCGCGTTTCCTTACTGTCTCCTATTCCCGTACAAAATCATGCATACATACGTTTGCATACAAAAAAAAATCCATCCTGGGCTAAGAAGTAAGTTTTATATGTCTGTATAATAGTAGTGTAGATAGATATAGAAAACATCCTAACTATTAAACCACTTGGCTTCTTATCCATCAAATCATTCATTACATTAAATTAACGTCATGGGTACCAATGGTCCATATGCTCAAAGGAAATTTATAGTAATTTATGGGACTTTAAAGAAGCAAAAGTGAAATTGTGCCGCTGTTCTTGAAAATGGAGATGGTTTAAAAATATTTAAAATAATTTAAATGTATTCCACCAGAATTCTAACCGTTTTTTCTCCAACAAGGACTCATAAGACAATGTTCCCCACTTCCAGAGGTATTGTCCTTTGGATTTTTTTGAAAATTATTTGCTTAAAATTGTGTCATAGTTATCAATACAATTCGTTGGATATTAGAGAAGTAACCAGGGCTACAATTATTATTAATTAATATTGTCAAGATATTTGAACTTCAAAAATATAGCTCCTTATCGAGTTCGAGTAAT